>CAKAOI010048053.1:3247-40266 GCA_916701655.1 Sebastiscus albofasciatus
AACTCACTAATGTAGATGAGCATTTTACATTAAAGTTAGACTGTACATCAAAGAAGGGAGAGTATTGTACACCTAAAGTAATGTCACAGGGATACCACAATACCTAGTATTAAAAATGGGAAATATATGAAAATATATCAAACTCTTGCCTGACAGAGCGACGATGCTGAGAAGAACTTTTTCCATCCTCATCTCTTCTCTGCTCCTCTCTTTCAGTCTGTGACTGTAGATGTGCAGCTGTTGAGACTACAGTATACTGTGTATTACGTTATACATTACCCTCTTAGCTGCAGTTTTGACTTCATGCAAAGTGGTTCAAGGTAACAATTATTTGCCTATCAGGGTTATTTGTCATCGAAACCAATAAACTGTATATGTTTGCTTACTGTCACATAAAGCCATGAACATCTGGGGCTCAGTGGGTTGAGCGGGTCGTCCTTTAACCACGAGGTTGATGGTTTGATCCCCGGTTCCTCCTATCTGCATGTCGCAGTGTCCGTGAGCGAGACACTGAAACCCAAGTTGCTCACCAAACTGCTTCACAGCAGCCCAATGTTCCTAATGCCTAGGATGGGTAAAATGCAGAGGTCAAATTTCATGTATGTATATGATGAATGTAATAAAGTTTATCTGTGATGAATGATTATTATTCATTTTAAGGAAGTGATGTAAACATTCAGGTAACATACCTGCTGTTAAGAGCCGTCTCCAGGTTGGACAGAGAGCAGGGGGACCTCTCAGGAGATGGAACTAAATAGTTTTATTTGAGGGTAACTTTGATATTTTTCAACTTAAACCCCATTTTTTTATATAGTTTTTGTGTCTCACTGACTAATAGGATCTGAAATTGGTCAATATGGTGCTATTGGGGCAAGCTGGCACCATCATTTATGTCCACTAAGGGCATGTTCACACCAACTTTGTTTAGTCCAGTTGAACCAAACCCTGGAGCGTTTACCCCCTTAGTGCGTTTTGTTTGGGTTGGTGTGAACGCCGGATTCAAACTCTGGCGCTGACCAAACAACCGCTCTCTCTCTGGGGTACGCCTTGAAGTGGCGGTCTCGGACTGCTGTCAAGTGAACTCTGTAGTGGTTCATTCAGAGAATTAAATCTCTCTCCCTCTGTGTGTGTTTTAATCAGAGCTTCTCCTTCGCTTTGTTGACATAGCCGGACGGCCACACGTGCTTTTAGCGCATGTTCGTTCATGTGAGCGTGCCCCACTGGCTCACCCACGGCCACCGCTCTGCACTGCTCTCATACGGTGGTTACAGCTGATAATGCCATCCCGACCGTCATTGCGGTAGCGATGCACCCACCCTCCAGTTGCCCATCAGGTAAACACTGTTATCTTTGTCAGAACTTTCACCATTGTTTGCAGTGTTAGTGCTGTTAGCACCGTTAGAGGCTCACAGTGGCCACGTTGAGAGCCGTTGAGAGCCAATAGAAATGCTCCCTATCCTGTATTTAGCACATTTTTCCTGCTTTTCATGTTTCACTACATGTCAGAGGGAAAATTGTACTTTTTACTCCACTACACTTATCTGATACCTTTAGTTACAGATTCAGATCAATAAGGTCAACACAAACACTCAAGTGTTTACTAATGTGCAGTACTTTTCTGATGCTCTCGATACTCTGCTGGTAATATCTGAGAAAGGTTTTTGTCAAAACATGAATGAAAAGTGAGATTTCAGAATTATTTCAGAGGACTTTTAATACTGTAAACATCTTTGATCAAGTCTGATTATTAGCAGAGAAAAACGGTAGATTCCTATTAAAGTTTGTTAAATAGTCATGCTGCGTTCAGGTCTAATTTTAAAAAGTTTCTCTGAAGGTTTTGGGAGACCCGAGTTCCAGCGTGTGACGTCGCTGCTCCAAGACACTGTGGACTTTGACATTGACGTCAACGCCACTGTGTTCAACATCAGAGGTTCAGAGGAGGAGGATGAATGAATCACAAGTTAGTTTTCTGCATCTCAGAGGAATTTTCTCTTCGTATTAGTAGTAGTTAAACTGCCCTGTATGTGTGTATGTGTGCGTGTAATAGTGTAGTATGCTGTCAGCTCGCCTGTTGGCAGGGAGGGCGGGGATGGAGCTGGAGCCAGGTTGGCTCTTTTTAGGACCGCTGCTGAGGTTGGCCGAGGACGCTGCCAGGAAACTGCTGCCTAGTATCACACACACACACTACACAGTGCACAGTACACAAATACACACAGAATACACAGTAAATCCTTTATCAGTCCAGACTTAGAATTCAATTTGCCTATGTACAGTACTACCAAACCAAACTAAATGCAAATTTTAACAAATTTAAACTGCGGTCAGATAGCGTGCTGTGATGACATGTACAGCCGGTTTGATAAACCCACATTCACATCCCTCACGCGCTCCAACATCAGACAAACACCAACAACCCCTGCCTCCCCCTCACCCCTCCCCACTGACCCCCACCTGCACTCAGGATCTGTGAAATAACTATCCAAATTTAGGCTAAATTGTAGTGAGGCATGGCCATATTCACAGGGATCCCTTGACCTCTGACCTCAAGACCTCTATGGGTACCCACGAGTCTCCCCTTTACAGACATGCCCACTTTATGATAATCACATGCAGTTTTTTTGCATGCAGCATAAATGTGTGATTTCTGCCATTTCTAAGAATGGTTTCTTCATACTGTGGTCCCTAAACAGTCTTAGAATTGCATAAAATTGGTATCACTGTAAAGCTGAAACTCTTGTGGATCCAATGTAGTGAGACCATTTTTTGAAACTTGACCTCACTGTATAAAATGACCTGTGGTGACCTCTAGGATAATCACAGCCTCATGAAACTTTACAGCCACAAACTAGAGGCCTAGAGCATTCAGAGGATGGATGGCTTCCCTAGCTAGATTGACAGTAAGGGGGTTTCTGAGCAGTTTACACAAGAGAAGTGCTCGCCATCCAATCGCCAAAAAATACAATTCTTGCAGAAATCTCAAAAGTTTTTGATATCAAATCCCAGCATGGCTTTTTCTATGGTGTTCCTCAAGGTCTTGGTGTCTTAATGTGGTATTTTGGAGGGATTATTGATCATCTTTATCAATTCTTGTGAGGTGAAATTAAATTTAGCACCAAATCTGTGTAACAAATGGGATCAAACCAAAAATCTTCTAAGCCCTTATACAATCTAAACTTTCAATATTTGAATAAGCACCATACCAAAACACAATGTTTATTTCTAATTTAGAACTGGATCAACTTGTCACATAGTGCTGAGCTGCATTTCAAATCAATCTTCAGGTTCCCAGCTTTCAGATTGTGTATTCCACTTCTATGTGACATCTACTGCTGACTGTTGGGACTGTGGTCTAATAGGAGTCATGGTTTGGCATCACTTATGGGCTACTGTTACGTTTCACTCTGTGTTCTGTTGTATTCCTTGTGTATGTCTGTTCTATGTGTTTGTGTTCTCTCGGTGCAGGTTCTAGGTCCCGTCATTACATCCACTAAAAGTGCTTGTTTTTGCCATGACAGGCTCCGATTAGGTAGTGTCTAGAAGGTAACCCACATATTGTGAAAACTTGCCAAAAATTTTTGCAAGGCTTGCTGCCAAGGTCAATGCCTAACCTTAACCATTAGAGGTCAATGCATAAACTAACCATTAGAGGTCAATGCCTATCCTTAACCATTAGAGCTCAATGCCTAACCTTAACCATTAGAGGTCAATGCATAAACTAACCATTAGAGGTCAATGCCTATCCTTAACCATTAGAGCTCAGTGCCTAACCTTAACCATTAGAGGTCAATGCCTATCCTTAACCATTAGAGGTCAATGCCTATCCTTAACCATTAGAGGTCAATGCATAAACTAACCATTAGAGGTCAATGCCTATCCTTAACCATTAGAGGTCAATGCCTATCCTTAACCATTAGAGGTCAATGCATAAACTAACCATTAGAGGTCAATGCCTATCCTTAACCATTAGAGGTCAATGCCTATCCTTAACCATTAGAGGTCAATGCATAAACTAACCATTAGAGGTCAATGCCTATCCTTAACCATTAGAGGTCAATGCCTATCCTTAACCATTAGAGGTCAATGCATAAACTAACCATTAGAGGTCAATGCCTATCCTTAACCATTAGAGGTCAATGCCTATCCTTAACCATTAGAGGTCAATGCATAAACTAACCATTAGAGGTCAATGCCTATCCTTAACCATTAGAGGTCAATGCCTATCCTTAACCATTAGAGCTCAATGCATAAACTAACCATTAGAGGTCAATGCCTATCCTGAACCATTAGAGCTCAATGCATAAACTAACCATTAGAGGTCAATGCCTATCCTTAACCATTAGTGGTCAATGCATAAACTAACCATTAGAGGTCAATGCCTACCCTTAATCATTAGAGGTCAATGCATAAACTAACCATTAGAGGTCAATGCCTACCCTTAATCATTAGAGGTCAATGCATAAACTAGCCATTAGAGGTCAATGCCTATCCTTGACTATTAGTGGTCAATGCATAAACTAACCATTAGAGGTCAATGCCTATCCTTAACCATTAGAGCTCAATGCCTAACCTTAACTATTAGAGGTCAATGCCTAACCTTAACCCTTAGAGGTCAATGCTTATCCTTAACTATTAGAGGTCAATGCCTAACCTTAACCGTTAGAGATCAATGCTTATTCTTAACTATTAGTGGTCAATGCTTATCCTTAACTTGTATTCTACATGTTTTGAAATTAAATTATTTATTTATTTAAAATTAAATAGTTAAATGTGAGTTTAATCAGGAACTTCATGTCAGCCCTCTAACAAAACTGTTTGGTTTAAAAGAGTTTTAAAATAAAAAAACAAATAACCTGTCTTTTCATTTCTTTCAATGTTTTTATAACTGTTTTAATTATGTCTTAATGTTCTTTTGCACTTTGTTGCAATGTTCTTGAATGTTTATGTAAAGCACTTTGAATTGCCCTGTTGCTGAAATGTGCTATACATATAAAGCTGCCTTGCCTTACATTCGCTAACGTTGCTAAAACAAAAATCCCGGTTTGTTCTTGAACATAACTCAAAATACTAATTGAAAAACTGTCAAATAAGCTAAAAAGTGTGTTGATATTATAGTTTTTACCCGCCAAAAAAAGCAGCTAGATAATGTTGCTCTTCTGTTATCGATTAACTAATCATTCTCTACCGGTTCCCTCCGTTTGTTTTGGTAGATTTTAAACATTATATTCATATTCGCTAACGTTGCTAAAAACAAAAAACCCGGTTTGTTCTTGAACGCAGCTCAGGTAACGTCACTCCTCTACTCGTCATGCGCACATCGTTCACTTCCGGACAGCTGACACAACAACAGCAGAAAGCCTCACCTGTGCTCGTGTGTTTCCTTCTTTTTCTCTGTGTTTTCTTGTGTTTGATGTCTCCGTGTTCACCTGTGACTCGCTCCCGGGTGTCCTCGTGTCTCTCCATGCGCGCTGCCGTGTGCGTGACGCTGTTTGTTTGGTTGCTGAGCGACGCGGCGGCTCGTCAGTTCACTGAGCAGGAGATGGCTGCTGTCAGGTAACTGTGACACACACAGAGACACACAGAGAGACACACACACACAGAGAGACACACAGAGAGAGAGACACACACAGAGAGACACACACAGAGACACACAGAGAGACACACAGAGAGACACACAGAGAGAGAGAGAGACAGAGAGAGACACACAGAGAGACACACAGAGAGACACACAGACAGACACACAGAGAAACACACAGAGAGAGACACACAGAGAGACACACAGAGAGACACACAGACAGACACACAGAGAAACACAGAGAGACAGACACACAGAGAGACACAGAGAGACAGACACACACAGAGAGACACACAGAGAGAGACACAGAGAGAGACACAGAGAGAGACACACAGAGAAACACACAGAGAGACACAGAGAGAGACACACAGACAGACACACAGAGAGACACACAGAGAAACACACAGAGAGACACAGAGAGACAGACACAGAGAGAGACACACAGAAAGAGACACACAGAAAGAGACACACAAAGAGACACACAAAGAGACACACACACACACACAGAGAGACACAGAGAGAGAGACAGACAGACATCCAGACACTGTCAGGTAACTGTGACACACAGAGAGAGACACACACAGAGAGACACACAGACAGAGACACACACACAGAGACACACACACAGAGACATACACAGAGAGACATACACAGAGAGACACACACAGAGAGACACACAGAGAGACACATAGACATCCAAACACTGTCAGGTAAGTGTGACACACACACAGAGAGAGACACACAGAGAGACACACACAGAGAGTGACACAGAGAGAGACACACAGAGAGAGAGACACAGAGAGAGACACACAGAGAGACACACACAGAGAGTGACAGAGAGTGAACACAGAGAGTGACACACAGAGAGACACACAGAGAGATACCAAACTGTGAAAGTACTCCACTACAAATAAAAGTCCTGCATTCAAAACCTTACTGAAGTAAAAGTATGTCATCATATAAGTGTAGTTAAAGTATTGACATGTCAGTAAAATGTTCCCTGTCAGTGTTTTACTATTATGTATTCTTCTTCTTATCATTATTGTTTATGGCACCATAGACTTCATTTAGCTTCAGAAGGAGGATTTTCTCAACACATAAAGCAACACTTCATCCTTTAGTTTATCACAAACATTCAACATCAACACATCTGGAGATACCTGGTTTTCTCTTGACAGGACTGGGATGAAAAACTCAAGTAAAACACAAGTATTTCAAATTGGTACATAAGTAACGTACTTGAGTAAATGTATGTAGTTGCGTTACACCACTGATACACTCTCTCTCTGAAAGCAGACCTTCATTAAGGAGCTTTGGATGCAAACAAAAAAAAAATTGTCCGTCAAGCACAACTTCTCTCCTCAAACTTGCCTCCTTTATGAATCAATATAAACCTTCTCATCAAAAAACAAGACTATCTAAAGTGATCATGTAGTGTAATTTTGTCATATGTAAATAATTGATGATAGAAGTTGAAATAAAATAAAGGGACATTTGTTACTGAAAGTGATCACAAGAAGTCTAGATCGAGGTGGAATAAACAAGACTGCAGGTTTTTTATTCTGTTGTCACATATAATACATGTTTTACTGAACGAACTAAAGAAGCATCTCAACCTCTAAATGTCAGACTTGATGATTAATTGTCATTAACCAGTGTCCTTTCTATAACCTGCTCCGTTTTTCAGACAGCGCATCAAATCCATGTTCTACCACGCCTACAACAGTTACCTTGACAACGCTTTCCCTTACGACGAGCTCCGCCCACTCACCTGTGACGGACAGGACACCTGGGGCAGGTAAGGCGACATCATCGTGTTTTGGTACGGCTGTAACTAATAAAGCTGAAGAAGAACATTTTTAAAATACTGCAGTATGTTGGATTTATGAAAGTCGCAGGTCTACTCATATTTTTAGTTTCATGAATGAAAACCCTATTTATTAATTTTCTATTTAAATCTTTCTTATTTTTTAAAAATAATTCTCCCATTTTTATTATTATTCTTAATAGTCCCTGTTTTTTCACTTATATATTTTATTATTACTGTCTTTTTATTGTCTAATTTTACTGTCTTGTTTAAATGTGCTGCATTTTTATTTTTTATTGTAAAGCAATTTGAGCTACATTTCTTATATGAAAAGTGCTCTATAAATAAAATTGATATTATTATTATTATTATTATTATTATTATTAATGAGTCTTTTACTTATTTACTTTAAATGAATAATAAGATCATTCTGACACAAGAAAACTTTTTTTCAGTCAGTTTTTATATTTTGATGATTACATTTTATATTCATAAATGTAAATTCTGTAAATTGGCAAAATTCAAACCCTTAAAGCCAAATGAAGAATCACAAATGTTTCTTAATAGTGTCTTGATATACAATTAACTCATATAATTATATTTTATTTTATATTATATATTTTTTCTCCTCCTCCTTTTCTATATTTTTTTCATTATTGTTTTTAATGAATTTATAATAATAATAATAATTTTTCTTTCAACTTTTTTGTTCGACTTAATGTTCTTATGTAACTTCAAGATGAAAATAATAAAAAAGATAAATAATGAAAAATGAAATATTTTCTCAACAGCTTCTCGCTCACTCTGATCGATGCTCTCGACACTCTGCTGGTAAGATCTGAGAACGATTTTTGTCAAAACATGAATAAAAAATTAGATTTCAGAATTATTTCAGAGGACCTTTAAGACTGTAAACATCTTTGATCAAGTCTGATTATAAGCAGAGACAAACGGTAGATTCCTGTTCCATGCTGCGTTCAAGTCTGATTTTAAAATATTTTCTCTGAAGGTTTTGGGAAACCGCACAGAGTTCCAGCGCGTGGCGTCGCTCCTCCAAGACACCGTGGACTTTGACATCGACGTCAACGCCTCCGTGTTCGAAACCAACATCAGAGGTACAGAGGAGGAGGACGATCAATGAATCACAAGTTAGTTTACTGTGTCTATTCTCTTTACGTTCAGTAGTTAAACTGTCCTGTGTGTGTGTGTGTGTGTGTGTGTGTGTGTGTGTGTGTGTGTGTGTGTGTGTGTGTGTGTGTGTGTGTGTGTGTGAGTGTGAGTGTGTGTGTGTGTAGTGGTGGGCGGTCTGCTGTCAGCTCACCTGTTGGCAGGTCGGGCGGGGATGGAGCTGGAGCCCGGTTGGCCTTGTTCAGGACCGCTGCTGAGGATGGCCGAGGACGCTGCCAGGAAGCTGTTGCCTGGTATAAAAAAAACACACATTTATCACTTTATTTACGTCCGCATAGAGAAGAATGATACAAGGGACACAAATACATTCACAAAATCATGGGACAGTGACATAGGTGTTCATAATAAAAAAACACAGTAGGCCTACTCAGTTCTCAGGGATAGTAGCAGCGTCTAATGACGGCAGAGACAGCACAGTACTTGACAGGCCGTTTAGACCCCTTTATGGACATCCCAAGTTGTTGAAGCCCTCTAACGACCGACCTGTGAGTGTGTCCTAGGCTGCCAAATATGAAAACAAGTAGTCTGCACCTATAACCAGCACTGAGATGGTATTTAGGAGTTGTTGGTATTTAATGACCTTGGTCATAAAGGCTTCCTCAAGGCTCGAGTCAGAGGTGCAGGCTGTGTCTTATTTCACCCGTAATGCGTTGCATGACAGGCTATCTAAGTCAGTCTTACATTAGTCACTCATAGGGAGGCTTTATGCAACAGGTACATTTAAGTGTCTATAGCAAGTATGACTTAAAGTTAAATTTAAGACAAAGACTAGGTATATTTTTATACAACTGTATTAGATGTGAAAAAGTACCTGGGATACTATTGCAGAGATGAGACATGGAAGGTTTGACACAGGAATGATTGTACATTCCCACTGAGGGTGGAAAATATTTTAATATGTCCTTCACTATGAGGTCCTTTGTTCTGTCATGGCGTGCTGCGTTCATTCCTCTGTAAGCATAATTGTGAGGAACCTGATTGATGGGACACCAGATAGAAATGATGAGTGTACAAATACACACAGAGCACACTGTCAATCCTTTGTCAGTCCAGGCCATTTCATTTGCTTATGTAAAGTACTACCGAACCATACATGTAAATTTAAGCTGGGGTCGGACATGGTGCTGTGATGAAATGTCTGTACTCACGGAGACTTGGCGTCTGTTATTTTGATGCTCCCACGCCAACATTTTGTTCAGAATGAGTTCACCAAGGTGAAGTGAGGGCAAATCTATTTCATTTTGAGCAGATGAAACGTTAGTAGTCGGTCGAGAGAATCATTTAAGTTATTCATCAAGCGCAAATGGCAAACATTTGATGATCCCAGCTTCTTTATTTATTTGTTTATCTGTTAGGGACAATACAAAAAACACTGTAACAGGTTACAATAACGTGATACACCTGTTGCATAGACGATTTCTAGCCGAGGCTCATTTGCGAGCCCCGTCCTTGCTTGTGCTGCTTAGAGAGGTCATACAGTGGAAACCTCTTATAGTGATCATGGTTGCAACTGTTTGTATGGATCAAATTGCTTGAGACAGAATCATTCCTACATGCTGGTTGAATTATTTGCTTATAGTTAACAAGTAATCCATTTACAGTGCTCATTTTGGGTCTTTTCATATATGACACCATGTGGAAAACATTTTAAAGCTACGGTCGGCTAACGTTAATTCAATATTTGTTTTGTTTTTTGCTTTACTCCCATGATGCTTTGCCTCACAGACCGGCTGGTGCTGCGTCGACATTGAAATAATGACAGGAAGAAAAAAAAAAAGTAATTTTCTCTGAATGAAACGAGATGCAGCAGCGAAACCTGGTGTTCCTCAGCTACTTTACAGAAAATGAATGTGCACGGGGGAAAGCACATGTGGTTGAAGCCGCCCTCAAGTGGATTGCTAATGCCTGGTCGCGTAATGCCCTCAAAGTGAAACTCTGCTGATCCTCAACTGGGCCGTGCGCCATCGCAGCTCACAGCTAGACGAACGAGGAGCCCTGGTAAAAGGGGTGCCGTTTATCTGCATGTGCTGCCCGCGCTCTGGTGGCGCAGAGCTGCCCAAAAATGGCAACGTCTCACCCTTGGTGAGGGGAAAAGGCAGAAGAATTGGCAACAGGCCAGTTAATACTGAAGTGGTCCATTTCATTACTTTATATAAGGGTCGTCAATCGGTTAAAATATTTAATCGCGATTAATCGTATATTTTTTTACCTGTTCAAAATGTACCTTAAAGGGAGATTTGTCAAGTATTTAATACTCTTATCAACATGGGAGTGGACAAATACGCTTGCTTTATGCAATTGTTTGTACATTATTCATAACCTTATTGATGAGCTTACTGTGATAACCTACGTCACTGCTTTTGGCTAACGGCTGCGTGGGTGTTTCCATTTGAATAAAGAACACAGATGGACCCAGCCTTTAAGTAATGCACTAATAATAATAATTGACACATTAATTAATCATGGAAATAAACATTTTTTGCAACTCTATTAACAACCAAGTCAGAATAATGGACACCAGCTTTCATCACCTTTAAATCCCTGTGTTGTATAATTGATTTCAGCGTTCCAGACTCCCACCGGCATGCCGTACGGTACGGTGAACCTGCTGAACGGCGTCAGCCCCACCGAAACACCCGTCACTTGTACCGCCGGCGTGGGAACCTACATCCTGGAGTTCGCCACGCTGAGCCGACTAACAGGAGACCCAACGTTTGAGAACGTGGCCCGCCAAGCCCTGAGAGCCCTGTGGAAGACCAGATCTGACATCGGGCTGGTAACTAGTCCACCTGTCTGTCTGCTTTTAGTACAGTAACCATGGAAACGTCTTCTCTACCTCTTTACACAACTACATCTTGGATAAATATGCTTTTTAGTTTATATTTTATACAATTGAACAGCACCAAAAAGCATATAAATATCATTAAAATAAAAAAAAAACTGATGATTTACAGGTTATAATTGAAGAGGAAAAGGATTAGAAGACTCTTTGGACACTTGTCTCTCTCTCTCTCTCTCTTTCTCTCTCTCTCTCTCTCTCTCTCTCCCTCTCTCTCTCTGTTACCTGTCTGTCTTTCTGTCCAGGTGGGGAACCACATTGACATCCTGTCTAAGAAGTGGGTGGCTCAGGATGCCGGTATCGGAGCGGGGGTGGACTCCTACTTTGAGTATCTGGTGAAAGGAGCCATCATGCTGCAGGACGAGGAGCTGCTCAACATGTTCCTGGGTAACACTCAGTCAACAACCTTCTCCTCCTCCCTCAGCCCGATGCCTTTGAGCAAGGCACCACGCCACCACGCCTACAGCCTGATAACACACAGATAGAGAATGAAAAACACAGCATGACATTAATTCTAGTATCAACACTTTAATGATGCGTGTATAATGCAGAGAGGGCACCGCGATCAATAGTGGAAAGGTACGCAACATCAAGGAATTTTAAGAATGAAAATAATAATAATAACAATAATAATAAAAGACAAATATAAAAAAAATATAAATTAATTAAATTATATAAATCTAAAAAAATAATAATAAATAAATAAATTAATACATTACAATAAATTAAAATAAGTAAATTAAAAGGGAAAAAAAAAATTAAATAAAGCAACCCAACTAACCATAAAGACATTGTAAAATCACCAATGTTTACATACATCTGTGATAAATTCTAAATGTCCAGGCACATGGTGCCTGAAATGAATTCTAATTAACATCAATGTGATCCATTTTCTAACAATAACAATAAAAGACAAAGATCAAAAATAAATAAATAAATGAAATTATATAAATCTAAATAAATAAAATAATAAATATATAAATAAATTAAAATAAATACATTAAAATAATAATAATAATAATAAATAATCTAAAAAACAATTAACATAAATAAAAAACTCAACTGACCATAAAGACATTGTAAAATAACAAAAATCTACATACATCTGTGATAAATCCCAAAAGTTTGGGCACGTGGTGCATGAAATTAATTCTAATTAACATCAATGTGATGCCTTTTCTAACAATAACAATAACAATAAAAGACAAAGATTAAAAGATTAGAGATTAAAAAATAAATAAGTGAAATTATATAAATCTAAATAAATAAAATTATACATATATAAATAAATTAAATTAAATACATTAAAATAAAATAATAATAACAAATAATTAAAAAAGATAATTAAAAATAAATAAAAAATTCAACTGACCATAAAGACATTATAAAATCACCAAAATGTACTTACATCTGTGATAAATTCCAAAAGTCCAGGCACATGGTGCAAGAAATTATTTCTAATTAACAATAATGTGATGCCTTTTCTCAGAGTATGATCGAGCCATTCAGAACTACACCCGATTTGATGACTGGTACCTGTGGGTCCAGATGCATAAAGGGACCGTCTCCATGCCTGTTTTCCAGTCTCTGGAGGCCTTCTGGCCCGGCCTGCAGGTACAAACACTGAAAACACAAACAACCCTGACTTAAGGCTGCTGACAAATACATAAATACTCAAAAATATAAATTTCTTACATGTGTGTTTCAGTCTCTCCTGGGGAACCTGGACAGCGCTGTGAGAACTTTCCAGAACTATTACTCAGTGTGGAGGCAGTTTGGAGGTCTGCCGGAGTTTTACAGCATCCCTCAGGGTTACACCGTGGACAAGAGAGAGGGATACCCACTAAGACCAGGTCAGCCCACCTACCTCTTACCCAGTAATGACCTGGAAAAGGGAATGGAAAATATTAGCACACAGACATAATGTAATAATGTTTTTCGGCTGGGTAATTCAAAAGGTTTCACATAAATGATTAAAAAACTGGGGGCTTTTATTTTGGAAGTAACTTTGGTTTTTGCAGCAGATGAAAACTAAACTAGCTAATGACTCGGGTCAATAACTCGCTCCCTGGCTGTGAACACAAATACAGTGAGTGTTTCTGTGTGTGTTTATTTATTCCAGAGTTGATAGAGAGCGCCATGTACCTGTTCAGGGCCACAGGTGACCACACCTACCTCCAGCTAGGCCTCAACGCTCTGGAGTCCATCGAGAAGATCACCAAGACGCCCTGCGGATACGCCAGCGTAAGATCCGTCCATCTGAGCCAAAAACATTTTTCAGAGGCAAAGAGACCAAACTTTAGTCTGAAGCTTATTTAGTCATAAATATAAGGACTCATCTACAACATACATCAGACCGGCACACACAAAGTCAAGGCCGCGCCCCCTTTTGGGGGATAGAAAACAGAAAATCCCATAGACTTCAATGCAATTTCACAAATGTTTGGATTGTATTTTGGTAAGTTCGTATGAATTCATCTCGTGTTAATCAAACGTTTATTTTAATCTAATCTCTAATAGTTATGAATACTATATTCCATTTCTGCCAATAGATCCCCCTGAAATGTTACACACTGTTCCTATCAAATATTTCCATTTATGACAAAACAAAAATCAAATGTTTAAAAGACAAAATAATGTAGAGCACTGGAACAAATGTTCTCCTCCGCAGGTTAAAGACCTGCGAGACCACCAGCTGGACAACAGGATGGAGTCCTTCTTTCTGGCTGAAACCATCAAGTACCTCTACCTGCTCTTTGACCCCGACCACTTCCTGCACGGCGGGGGCACGGAGGGGGACGGGTCCTGGGAGGAGGGAGGCGAGGGGGGGCAGTGCATTTTAGGGGCTGGGGGGTTCATCTTCAACACGGAGGCTCACCCTCTCGACCCGGCGGCGCTCTACTGCTGCAGCCGCCACGCCCAGGACCGGCAGGAGCTCCGAGACATCCTGCTCAGCCTGTCGCAGCCCGCGGAAAAGCCCAGCGGCGAATCAAAGCCGCCCGCCAAACAGACAGAAGGCTCTCCCCCCGGCCAATCAGAAAGCATCGCTCTAAAACCGGGCGAGAAGAAGACGCCCCCCCTGCTGTCCTGCCCCGTTCAGCCGTTCAGCGCTCGACTCTCCATCCTGGGACAAGTTTTCACCGATAACACCTGACACTCACCTGGTCACACCTGATATCAACGTTCTGCCACTGATTGGATCACAGCAAGCAATCCTACAACAACATGTCAGCTTTCAGGGAACAGACATGTTTGAAAATCCCACGCTCCATAAAGCTGATTTTGTGTTGTGATGAAGGCACTCAGGACCCGTGAACCAAGAACTCAAATGTGCTGTGTTGACTCTGTTGCTCTAATTTACACTGAAGCTGAAATATATTTGTATTTATTAGAAATGTTGTAGCGGTTGTGTGATGTGTCATATTGTTTATTGTCTTCATACCGAAGAAAAATGGCCGTTGTGAAAATAAGATTCTTATAAAGTTTTAATCAGAGAAATCTATAATTATCAAACTCCAGCCCAAAAGGGCTGAAGGTCCAAATTTAGGTCATGTGATGACGCTTTTATTGTTAAGGTGATGTCATACCCGTTCCGTATCCTTCAACCTAAACAAACCCTAGCGACCCAAAAGGAGAAAGTCCAAGACAGCGGAGGGTCTGCATGGATACGACCTGCACCCTCACATGTTAAACCCAAAGTGGTAAACACTACACATCCAGTAAAGTATGGAAACACTTTGGGTTTCACACATTGACAGGAAAAGCAGAGCTAGACATCACGGCTAAAGCTGCATGCTAACTCTGTCATGGACAGGAAACGTTATCGTATTGCGGTAATGTGCGGTCAAGCCGGCCGTCACTCTCATCTCCGTGGTCAAATGGGCCGACACTACAACTGTAGAGCACCCATATAGTGACATTTATGTTAAATGCATTCAAACGGCCCTGATGGACCTGACCATGGATGTATAAAGAGAACGGAGCTGACGGGAGAGCTAGAGACGGCCTTGGAGAAGTTAGAGGAAGTAGACACGTGTGACTACGTCCGGTTTTCAGAATAAGAAATTATTTTAAATTAAAAATTGAATAAGAAATTAAAAAGAAAATACCACTAATTTGTGAGGGAAATGTCTTTATTCTTTGATTTTTGGGTTGCTGGAAAAAACCTGTATAAATAATTCCTGACAGTGATCCTGATATATTTGACTTCAGGACATCTCTGACTACATACATGCTGAAAATCAAACATTTTTACTGGATTAATTTAGATATTCTCCAAAGTAAAAGTCCCTAGAAGTGTATGATTCAACTTTTCCCCCATGGTCTAGTGTTAAATAAAGTTAACAAAAATCACAATAAATCGTAATATCGAATCGCAATACTTAAAAATCGCAATACATATCGAATCAGCACCCAGGTATCGTGATAGTATCGAATCAGTAGATAGGTGAATCGCCCCAGCCCAAGTTGAAAGTTGAAAGTTACTCAAAAATGAACATCCATCCATGCTGAAATGCTAAATTACAATTTCTACCTGTTCTAGCACACACACAGTGAGGTGCAGACCTGTGTGATCATCATGGTGTCAGTGTGTTCTATAGACATCAATCTGTGGCTGCAGGTGTGTAATTGTTTAGAGCTGCCAGCAGGAGGCGGTATAGTAACAGGCTCCTTCAGGGATCATCATTCATTGTGCACAAAATTCTTCTTTTAATATATATATACATTTTTGATATAATTTCATGTGAAAGACTAAATAGTTTTCAGTGTCGTCCTCTGACTGAATTAATAATACAACTCATTTTCTTGCTTAAATCACTTAACTTGTGCAGCCTTTGAAAAGCAGCAAAGAATGAGGTAATTAATGTAATTCAAGTGACTTCTGATAGTTAAAAGTTACATCATCTGTGGTCACGTGCTTTAAGGAAAATGAACACCTCACCTGATACGAGTCTCTTCTGTTTCTTTACTCTGGAGTATCTATAGGAAGACATGAGACAAACATTAATGATCAAAGGCTCTTTGTGTTTCACTCTTTAAAGATAAGGATCAACACGTTACGAGCAGCATTAATATAAAGTTATGATTTGGTTTGCGTCCCTCCAGCTGCTCCCACACAAGCTAAACGGACTCACAACCACTGGTGTAAATTACAGACTCATTTAGAACCACAGTTTTAGTGTGGAGGCAAATGCATCGGGTCATTCAGAGGTGACAGCAACAGAGACGCTGAGATGATGTGTCCTCAGGTGCATCCTTTCCTTCATTCCTTCCTTTCCTTCATTCCTTCCTCTCCTTCCATCCTTCCTTTTGTTCCTTCCTTCCTTCCTTCCTTCCTTGACTCCACCAAGTCTATTTCCCCTCCTTTCCTTCCTTCCTTGGCTCTTCCAGATCTATTTCCCCTCCTTTCCTTTCCTTCTGTCCTTCCTTCTGTCCCTCCCTTCCTTTCTTCCTTTATTCCTTGGCTCCTCCAGATGTATTTCCCCTCTTTCCCTCCCTTCCTTTCTTCCTTTATTCCTTGGCTCCTCCAGATCTATTTCCCCTCTTTCCCTCCCTTCCTTCCTTCCTACTTTCCTTCCTTCCTTGGCTCCACCAGGTCTATTTCCTCTCCTTTCCTTCCTTCCTCCCTTCCTACTTTCCTTCCTTCAGTCCTTCCTTTCTTGTTTCCTCCAGGTCTATTTCCCCTCCTTTCCTTCTGTCCTTCCTTCCATCCCTCCTTCCTTCCTTCTGTCCCTCCCATCCTTTCTTCCTTTATTCCTTGGCTCCTCCAGATCTATTTCCCCTCTTTCCCTCCCTTCCTTCCTTCCTACTTTCCTTCCTTCCTTGGCTCCACCAGGTCTATTTCCCCTCCTTTCCTTCCTTCCTCCCTTCCTACTTTCCTTCCTTCAGTCCTTCCTTTTTTGTTTCCTCCAGGTCTATTTCCCTTTTCTTTCTTTCTTTCTTTCTTTCTTTCTTTCTTTCTTCCTTCCTTCCTTGGCTCCTCCAGGTCTATTTTCCCTCCTTTCCTTTCCTTTCGTCCCTCCTTCCTTCTGTCCCTCCTTCCTTCCTGCCTTCCTATCTTGTTTCCTCCAGGCCTATTTCCCCCCTTTCCTTCCTTTCCTTCCTTCCTTCCTTCCTTCTTTCCTTCCTTCCTTCCCTTCCTTCCTTCCTTCCTTCCCCGTATATGCTAAGTAAAGTCCAGTTTATTCTCTGACGTCCAACAGGCGTGTTTCTGTGACTGGATTTAGTTCTGACTCTGGATCTGTTTGTCATTTAGCTTCAGCAGAAATCCCCTCCTCTGTCATTCAGGGTGGGACTCCCTCTCTCCTCTCCTTGTTTCCTCCTCTCCTCTCCTTCCTCCCTTTTCTCTCATCTTTCCTCCTTCCTTCTTGTTCCCCTCCTCCTCTTATTCTCTCCATCTGCCCCCCTCCTCCTCTCTCTCTATGGGTGGGGTTCGTCTCTTTTATTATGACCTTTGCATTGTTCCTCCATCACTCCTCCTCCCTCTGGATCTCTTTTGTCTCTTAAAATGTTTACTGTCTTTTTTTCCTCTCCTCCTTTATTCCTCTCTTTATTCCTCACTCTTTTCAATCTCACTTTTTTTACTCCCAAACCGTCCTTCTTCCTCCCTTACACCCTTTCCTTCTCCTCTTCTCCTCTTTTCCCCCTTCCCTTCTATTACTTGCTTCTTCCCAAATTCCTTCATCCCTCTTTTCCCCCTGTCTTTCTCTCATTCCCCCTTTCTTTCCTTTCTTCTCGTATCCTTTCTGACCTTTTCACTTCCTCTCACCCTTTTTTCTTTCCCCTCTCTATTCTCAATCCCCAACTCTAGAATCCCATTCTCTTCTTACCTTTCCTTCTTTCCTTCCTTTTCCCCGTCCCGTCTCTTTTCCTTCCTTCCTTCCTTGGCTCCTCCTGCTCCATTTCCTTCCTTCCTTCCTTCCATCTTTCCTTCTGTCCTTCCTTCTGTCCTTCCTTCCTTGGCTCTTCCTGGTCTATTTCTTTTCCTTTCTTCCTACCTTCGCTCCTCCAGGTCTATTTCCTTTCCTTCCGTCCGTCTTTCCTTCTGTCCTTCATTCCTTGGCTCCTCCTGGTCTATTTCCTTTCCTTCCTTCCTTCCTTCCCTCCTTCTGTTCTTCCTTCCTTGGCTCCTCCTGGCTCCCTTTCTACCTCCCTCCCTCCCTTCCTTCCTTCCTTCCTTCCTCCCTTTCTACCTCCCTCCATCCCTTCCTTCCTTCCTTCCTTCCTTCCTCCCTTTTTACCTCCCTCCCTCCCTCCCTCCCTTCCTTCCTTCCTTGCTTCCTTCCTCCCTTTCTACCTCCCTCCCTCCCTCCCTTCCTTCCTCCCTTCCTCTCAGGGTGTGTCTCTGGCTCTGTCGGTATTGATGACTACATCATGACTAACTGCTGAGTGTTAACTTGAGTTCGATCCAAACGTCTTTAAAACAGATTAGATAGCTCAGACTCCTTTCTCCACTCTGCTGTCACTCTACTTTATTCTACTGTGTCTCTGTTATCACTCTGTTTAACAAGCAGCCTTTTCACCATTTCAACCACTTTTATTATATTCTAATGTTATTTTAAACTCTACATTTCACCTTCATCCAGGGCTTTATTGGTTAATTCTGTCTATTTTACATTCTTCTATATTTGTCAGTTTTGGGCGCTCCGTACATCCACTTTGCAAACATTTATTTTAGAAAGGTGTTATTCAAACAAAGCCTCCAGTCCTGTCTGCTGGCTCCGTGAGTTTCTGTGCTCTCCTCACTCAGAGCAATAATAACAGAAGAACATGTGGTGATGCAATCTGCCTCAGCTGC
The DNA here is from genome assembly GCA_916701655.1 of Sebastiscus albofasciatus. NCBI lineage: Eukaryota > Metazoa > Chordata > Actinopteri > Perciformes > Sebastidae > Sebastiscus > Sebastiscus albofasciatus. The sequence goes on from CAKAOI010048053.1 coordinate 22,452, forward strand.
TCTGTTTCCTGTAAGAGTGAAGTCAGTCTGAGGGGATTTACTGCAGCGCAGCACCAACATGCTGCTCTCTCAGTTTTTATCTCCAATTAAACAGACTTTTAAATTCCTCTAGAAGAGTTAATTTGAACCATGCATCCATGACACCTACTGTACACCCGCCCTCCGAGCTGCAGGTGCTTGGTGTGTTTCAGTGCTTTGGAAAGAGCTGTTTCCCCCTGGCTCCAGTCTTTATGCTAAGCTAGGCTAACCACGTCCTGACTCCAGCTCCATAATTAACACATGGATGTGAGTTTGATATCCATCTGAACATCTCAATAGACATATTTCCCAAAATGTTGAACTGTTCCTTTAAACGGACTGTTTGTAAGAATCAGAAATTGGTTGCAACAGCGACACCTGCGGCCGTTAAGTCAACGAAAGTCAGCATCCTGTTGCTCGCACTCGCTCGTGTGCACGCACTACCTGAATGTGAGCGAGCATCCGTCAAATCAGTGAGGCGACACACGTCAGCTAAAACCACAATATCACTGTATTTCACCTGTTTGGCAGTAATTTTAGCTGACCAGATGGAGGTCTCTCCATGAATCAATGCTGATCCTAGTGTTGGCTTTTCCTGCCTTAGCCTCCTGACCGCGGCCGGAGGGAACAGGGGAGACATCGGAGTTTTGGTCGGAGACGATAACGTTTCTCACTGCGGAGCGGATATTCTCAGAGCTAAACTAACTCTTTTGCAGTGTGTAGTATGCGTGCATGCACGTGAGGTGGAGCAAGAGAATGAGAACAAGCGCGGTGTGTGAGTGAAGGCAAGCAAGCAGATAGAGGAGCAGAGGAGCAGAGTACATCAGAGACTCCGGCCCTGGAGACCAAAGCTACGGTCTCCTCCGCGCCCTCCGACCGTGGCCAACACTGTTTTGCAAGACGGGCTTCACTAGATATAACTTTGCGGTTTTGGTGCTTCCGTGTAGTTTGTGTTGGAGTCTTGTCTGAAAGGTGTAGCCACACGCGAGCGCACATGGGACACCGACCCGGATTGATTTATACGTGTAAGAAGTTACAAACAGTCCCTTTAAGATGCAAAGAATTAAAACAGTTGAAAAAAAGTTCTAAAAAGTTAAAAAGAAATCCGGGAGTGGACGTAGACAGAAAAAAAAATCTATGTTGAAGTCACAATTTAGTAATACGTGTGAATGAGATATAATTCGTGGCCTCAATTTAATGAAAACGTTCCCACCTTTTTTTTTAATTTGTGCGCATGAGATAAGTGTATGTACAGAGAACCAGCACCCCGCTGCAGTCTCTAGCTAGAGTGATGTTTGTGGAGCCGTGTGAACTGTTATCAATGTGCCTCCTACATGCCTGTTGATGTGCCGAAGAAACTGTGTAGAATATACACAGAACATAATGGTGGTGTAAGGATTCATCTACTACATCAATGTACCGATTTACATTCTACGATCCAACTACATCGATAGGTTCTCGGCAAGTTGTCCTTCAAGATGGACGTATATCGATATAAAATCGATTTGTATCGACACTAAGAATTTGCATCATGTATTTAAGTACGACAAACGTTATATGGATGTATTTTTGGTGAAATAAGGGCTTTCACCAGATGTATCTAACACTTTAAATCTTCTGACGTCTTTACAGTGAGATCATTTAATTCAACACTTTTCCCAGACAGGAGGAGCTTCCGTTCTCTCGGTCCGTGTCTCTTTTAATTAAGTGTGGTTTGGGAGGTTAAAGAGTCCCAGTGTGATTTTGACGTTTCTCCTCCCAGCTGGTCTCTTGGAATAATGTCACTACTACGAGAATATTTACAACAACAAAAAGGGAAAAACATCAGCCTCAAGGCCAGAAAGTATCCACTGTGAGGAGCGTAGGTTATCAAATCTAAAGTTATATTTTAATGGAGAGGATTATCTACAGGACCCTGTTGACTTTTCTATTTAAAAGGTATCATAATTAATGTGCACATACTCACGCAAGTCATGCTGTCGTCCATGTTGGAGTTGCCATTTCTCTCCGACACTGCAGTGGGCGCTCTGGACACATCCTCTAGAAGACCACTGAAGAAGAAGAAAGCAGCTGAATGTCACTGTTAAAACTTTTACAGCGGTTGTCAGTAGAGCTGCAATGATTAATCATTCGATTAGTCGTCAACTATTAAATTAATCACAAACTATTTTGATAATCGATAAATTGGTTTGAGTAATGTTTTAAGAAAAAAAGTGTTAAGCTTCTTAAATGTGAATATTTTCTGGGTTTTTTTTACTAGACATTTGAGGTATAGCTGTCAATCGATTAAAATATTTGATCACGATTAATCGCATGATTGTTCATAGTTAATCACGATTACCGGAAAATCGCAAATTAATTGCAAATTTTTTATCTGTTCAAAATGTACCTTAAAGGGAGATTCCTGACGTATTTAATCCTCTTATCAGCATGGGAGTGGACAAATATGCTGCTTTATGCAAATGTATGTATATATGTATTATTACAAATCAATCAACAACACAAAACAATGACAATTATTGTCCAGAAACCCTCACAGGTACTGCATTTAGCTTAACAAATATGCTCAAATCATTCATTCCGCTACGGTTTGTTTTGGTTGACGGATACGGAACGAATATGACGTCACGTTACTCAGACTACAACAATAAAAGCGGTAACTTCCTTCTACCTCCAGATAGACTCAAATGAAGCAAATATTTCGATTCTGACATTAAAACATCAATTTCAAAACTGTAAAAAAAAAAAAATTGCAACACATAGGTGAATTGATTTTTTTTCCCACCCCTACTACACACTGTTGAAGCTGATGGATGAGAACATCAAAACCAGGATGGATCGCATTTTAACATGTTTTTCCTGATCCGGATATCCAGATACAGATCTCATATTAATACCAGCGAGGAAATTAGAAAAAAGTGCTTAACACCAACATCTGTACCTTTTTATAATAATCATAACATTAATTGATCGGGGTTAGTGATGTCACTACAATGTGGCTCCACTCACTGTAGGATCAATCGGTGACTGACTGGACACAGATGGTTACAGGAGACGTCCTGTTAAGTTTCACCTGATGAGCTGTTCCCACATGATCCAGGGACTTGAACCAGTACAAACTGGGATGCGTCCAGTACTGGTGGAATGACACAAATAAACTGATGATGAAATTTTCTCCTGGCGCCTCTGGACGGATCTCCTCCCAGAGAATCACTGGCATGAAACCAGTGACACCAGTGAGACTAAGGACAAATGTGACAAAACTCAGACCAGTAAAGGCAATCGAAACCATTATAACTGGTGAACCATAGACCAGTGAAACCAATGAAATCAATGCAATAGTGACTGCAGTGAAGACCAAAGACACAGAAAGCAGTAAGACCAGTATGACCATAACCAATAAAACCACAAACCAGTGAAATTATTTAAACCACTGAACCCAGTGGAAACAATGTGATCAGTAAATCCACTAAAGCCAGCGACACCAGTGAGAACAGTGAAACCAGCAAAACCACAGAAACCAGTAACACAACCAGTGAGATCAGTGAAACCAATGAACTCAGTGAAACCAGTCTGACCAGTGACAACTGGTGAAAGTAGTGAAACCAATCCAGTGAAACCATACTAATGATACACCTGTGAAGCCAGTGACACCAGTGACTTCAGGAAAGAAACAAAACCAATGAACCCAGCAGAACCAACGAGACCAGTATATCTACTGAACCCAGTGGCACCACTGGGAAAACCATTAAAACCAGTGAAACAAGAGAACAAGACACCAATAAACCAGTGAATCCTGTGAGATCAGTGAACTGGTGAGGACCAATGGGACCAGTAACACCAGTGAAAACAAGTAACCCAGTGACACCAGTGAAACCAGTTATACCAGTGATACACGTGTGAAGCCAGTGACACCAGTGACTTCGTAACCATTAAACCAGTGAAACAAGAGACTCGCCAATAAACCAACGAATCCTGTGAACCGTTGAGGACCAGTGGAACCAGTAACATCAGTAAACCTAAAGACCAGTGAAACCAAACAAACCAAATAAACAAACAAACCAGTGAAACCAATTAACCCAGTGACACCAGTGAAACCAGTTATATCAGTGATACACATGTAAAGCCAGTGGCACCAGTGACTTTGGGAAAAAAACAAAACCACTGAACCCAGCAGAACCAATGAGACCAGTATATCCACTCAAACCAGTGGCACTACTGAGAACACTGTAACCATTAAAACCGGTGAAACAAGAGACTCACCAATAAACCAGCGAATCCTGTGAACCGGTGAGGACCAGTGGAACCAGTAACACCAGTAAACCTCAAGACCAGTGAAACCAATCAACCCAGTGACACCAGTGAAACCAGTCCACTGCTCTGACTGAACAATGAAACTAGCGAAAACAGTGGAGCCATAACCCAGTGTGACCAGTGAGACCAGTGAAACCATGAATCCAGTGAGAAAACTGGCACAACTGAGACCAGTAAAACCAATTAGACCACTGAAACCAGTAACACCAGAGAACTCAGTAAAACCACTTCAACCAATTAACCCAGTAAGACCAGTAAGAACACTGACATTTATCAGAGCAGTGACACCGTGTGACAGTGACACCCCAGTGAAACCAGTAGCCTCAGGTCTCTGGGCACTGGGCGAGGTTCTTGCAGGCTGGTGAGCGTTCAGAGCCGGCTGTGCAGGTTTGACATCGTCACTGAGGAGTGGTCAACTTCCTGTACCAATGACATCATCACCAAGCATGTGCAGCAGTGCAGACAAGTCCAGGAACACATGATGATGATGATGATGATGATGATGATGATGGTGATAATGGGACACACACACACACAGGCCATGTTACACTATACTTGTCTGCTCAGATGTTGCATAATGTTAGCATTTGGCTCAAAGTCCCCAAACTAATCATACTCTGAAGAGGGTCCACACCCTACACACACACACACACACTCGCACACACACACTCACACACACACACAGTCTCATCTGTTAGCCATTAGCAGCCAGTCAATGACAACAGACTCACATGGGCTGGGCTCAGTGCACTCACACACGATCACATACTGTTCATATGATGTATGGATCTGTGTGTGTGTGTGTGTGTGTGTGTGTGTGTTGCCAGGCCCATCACAGTGCAGCTGTGAGGTATGGAGCAGCATTTACCGCTCGGCCCAGTTTAATATCCGTCCCAGTATGTGACTGGAGGGGAATTCCAGTCAAATTTCCTCCCTCTTTCCTGCACTATTATTTCACCTCCTTCTTTCACTTATTTATTCTTGTCTTGTATCTTTTGTCTTCTGCTCTCCAGTCTGCATTTTACCCTATTGTGTGATATCTGAACGAACCAAAGTCACACAAACTATCTAACTAACCGATCGAGGCAGCGGTAGAACAGCAACTCCTGTGTTCCGAGAGGTAAAGTGTTTTTGTCAACGGAGTCTGGTTGATTTGGCGAGAGCACAGATAACAGATAACAGCTTCAGACTGTATAGCTGTCTGATGGCGAGGTAAAGCAGTGAAACACCAGGGTTGGAAGGGTTACTTTAAAAATGGAATTACTAATTACTAGGGCTGTCAAAGTTAACACTATAATAACGCGTTAATGCAAATTCATTTTAACGCCATTCATTTCTTTAACGCATTAACACAATCAAACTTTCGGAAGTTGTAGTGGGCTCAGTTTTAAAGCTAACAGTGAAGATCCTGGTATCATATGAAACTAGAAAAATCGAATGAATCCTTTGGTACCAAACATGTCATACTAGCTTGTCGGAAAGGAGGATAAATAACACTACGAACTTGTGCTAAATTTTGGCGAGGAAAAACTGTCATGGCCATTTTCAAAGGGGTCCTTTGACCTCACACCTCAAGATATGTGAATGTAAATGGGTTCTATGGGTACCCACGAGTCTCCCCTTTACAGACATGCCCACTTTATGATAATCACATGCAGTTTGGGGCAAGTCATAGTCAAGTTAGCACACTGACACACTGACAGCTGTTGTTGCCTGTTGGGCTGCAGTTTGTCATTTTATGATTTGAGCATATTTTCTACGCTAAATGCAGTACCTGTGAGGGTTTCTGGACTATAATTGTCATTGTTTTGTGTTGTTAATTGATTTCCAATAATAAATATATACATACATTTGCATAAAGCAGCATATTTGTCCACTCCCATGTTGATAAGAGTATTAAATACTTGACAAATCTCCCTTTAAGGTACATTTTGAGCAGATAAAAAAAGTGTGATTAATCGCGATTAAATATTTTAATCAATTGACAGCCATAGTAACAATCTAATGTAACAACTGTAACTACTGTAAATATACAATAACCACCCTTAGCGGACTTTCTTACAGAACATTACATAACATTACCTAACGTTGACACCCTCCCTACCTCCCACCCACCCTTTCTCATTATTATATCACCTAACTTTCAATATACGACGTCACTTGCTCTGACCGCCGTCATTCAACGTATCCGTGGTTTGCAGAAACATTTTTTTCCTAGCAACTGGGCTGCTCAGACCGGCTAGAGAGAACATTTCATCTTTTCATGTCTCACCTTTAATTCATATGCACTTGTGCCATATCTAAAATTAACTTTGCATTCATTCTGAACACTTAACCTGAATGAATGACGTGAATTTGGCGTCACCTTTTCTAGTGAAGCACTCAGAGTTCAGATCAAACTGAAGAGACGAGGCATCGGTTCTATTCTCACCTACAGAGTCGTAAGAAACTCAAATCAGATTTCAATGAATAATTCTTTCCCTGCTGATTCAGTTGACTCTCCATACATCGCGTGTTATCGCACCAGCTCAGCAGAGACCCGTCTCATCCCTCTCGGGACCTCGGCCCGTCTCGCTGACCAGACTACGAACATCAGAGTGAACTTGTTTTTGGCTCGTCTCCACCGTCCAGCTGGAGCACACTGCGGGACGACACACGAGACTCCACCCTGCAAGTCTCACATATCTGGAAAAAAGAGCTTAGGATGTGATCCACTGAATCTCTGTTGCCTGTCTTGTCTTGTCATTTGTTCTTTGATTGTTATCTTTTGTTTCTGTAACACATTTGTTTTTTTTTTCCTGTAAGAGATCTTGTTCTCAGTGTGTTTAAATAAAGGCTGATAACTCCATGAACAATAGTTTTGACAGGGACGTGAATGACCCAAAGCTTCCTGATCTCTTCAACTTGTATCTGAAAGATGACACAAAGTCACTATTGTGTGTTTGTGCGTGTGTGTGTGTGTGTGACAGTGAGGTCAGGACACACATGTGCCGTGTCTCCCTGCAGACTGACAACATGAGGTTGGTGTTATGGAGCAAACGGTGACCCACAGGATTCAGTTTCACACATTCACCCCATCTGCTTCCTCCAACACACACACACGCAGTGAGGAATGTGTTGTACAGTGAAATGTGAGCCTGTGGGTACAGCTGGGTGTGTGTTATGATGTGATGTACTTGGCTGAAAGAATGAAAACACAGCTTTAGGCGAGCGCTCACACTGCGAGTCTCTAATTGCATCTGTGCCACAGACACACACACACACACACACACACACACGTCTCTAAATTACTGAGTTTTATCATTTAATTTAATAATAATACTACTGTAATGTTACACCAGCATCTACATATACACGAAGGCATATGTGGTGATATACATTTACTGTTACATGAACTTAACTGCTGATACAGGAGACATGTCAGTTCCCTTCATGTGACCTGGAAGCTGAGCCGGTCCTCCATCACGCCGTTCAAACCATAAGCTCTTATTTCTGCAACGACTCCCGTCTCATCTCGCTTTTCTGGAGCAGTTTAAAGGGTAGACTCGTGGGTACCCATTGAACCCATTTTCATTCACATATCTTGAGGTCAGAGGTCAAGGGATCCCTTTGAAAATGTCCATCCCAGTTTTTCCTCGCCAAAATTAAGCGGAAGTTTGGAGTGTTATTTAACCTCCTTCCTGACAAGCTAGTATGACATAGTTGGTACCAATGGATTCCTTAGGTTTTCTAGTTTCATATGATGCCAGTATCACTCTCACATAAAACTGAGTCCACTACAACCTCTGAAAGATCGAATAGCGGCCAGGCCCGATGTAAGTTGTGTTAATGCGTCAAAGAAATTAGTGGCCTTAAAACGATTTATGTTATCGCATTATTATCATGTTAACATTGACAGCCCTGGTTCATAACTATGTTTTCATTAGTGTATAATCAGATGAAACTAAGCATCATTGTGTTTTCGTTAGCTTAGAATGAGCCCTTCACAACTACAAAAGGAACGGGTCCTCTTCACGGAGTTCGCCATGTTGCTCCTCCATGTTTCTACAGTAGCCTAGAACGGACAAACCAAACACTGGTTCTAGAGAGAGCCTTTTGCGTTTTTACGTTATCTGAAGGCCACCGTAGTTCTCCAACACGCTTGTGAAATAGTGGTATCGCCAGCCGCCATCTGACTTCAGTTGCTCCTAAAGTAGTGTTATTATGGTAAAGATGGCCTCTGAGTGAGGCCAATGGCGTTACCACGGTTTTGCACTCGGCAGCTCACGTTATGCAACCTGCAGGTTACAGACACCGTTTGACAATCTGACAAGCACTTTGCTTGAATGCCGACACCTTTAAACTGGCAGGTGATCCAGCTGTGATCCAGATGTGCAGCCGTCATAAGAAACTGACGTAGCTTCTCATGACGCCTGAGAGGAAAAGACGTCTGAAAACTTGATTCACCCTCCCTCGCAGCTTTTCCTTGCACCGTGTGTCATCAGTAGGTGCGTTTACATCCACCTGCTTTTATGCACATTTTCAACTTGCGTATAAAAACCCTGAGTGGAAATGCTGAAAAGAAATCCTCTTGGCTGAGGTTGAAAAGTCGGTGTATCGATAAAAGCAAAATGGAAACAGATTTAGTGAATAAATGAGGACGGACATGAAGCATCATGTGACTTCAACGTCCACTGAAGAGATAATAATCAGTCTCCTCATCGGTCCGCACAGATCTGATGGAACCTTTCTCACATTAAGACATGAAACTAACACTAATCTCAGATTTACATCCAGTTTTCTACTTTTGTTTTTCACCGTTTGAGGTTCGACTGGCGCTCTCTTAATTACGACATCTTCTTCTGCAGCACTATAACGGCTTTCCACCTACTGCTGATCTCCATGAACCAACTCCTTATAATCACATAACGGTAGTGGATGGAAACAAGCATTCATTTGCATTTTCTTTTGCATTTTTTTTCAGAAATCGGTTAAAATTTTGCGATACATTTGGATGTAAACCTGGCTACAGAGAGGGACTAAGAGAAGAAGGAAACATGGATGTAATTAAATTCACTCTGACATCACACCGTTCAGAAGTAGCCAATGGGAACACTGGAGTTGACTCAGCTGTACCACTGCATTAATCCAAGAGAAGTTCAGATATCCAGTCTTTGTCGGCAGTCTACTGATAGACCAGTATGTTTGTTTACCTTTACAGAGTTTGACCACCTCTCTCAGAGGTGTCCCAGTGTCAAAGTGTTACTGGGCCTCTTCATCCCAGTTTACAGTTTCTGTTTGTTACTTACAGATGTGACAGCTGTGACTCCTCCCTGTCCATGATGTGGTTCTCTCTCTTCATTGATCACAGATTTCTGACTTCAGGGTTTCTTCTCCTGGGGTGCTGCTCTTTACCGGTTGCCAGGCAACAACTACAATAGAAGAGCTATAAAACAAAGAAAAACATCTTTGAACATGCAAGTTAATTTTTTATTATGGACATAGTTGTTGTCCACTAACTAGGCTTTTCCCAGAGCTCTCACACACATCTCCGTCTTCATCGACGGGTGGAGTTCGCTCAGTTGTTTGGAGCATCACAACAAGTTCTTCATGACAACTGAGAAACCTCCGGGCCAACACATCCTCACTACCAACTCCTCAAATACCGCCGCTTGGTCAGCGGAACTACGCTCCAAACTATGACACTCTAGGTACGACTCAGCAACACTTCTGGACGTGTCAGGGACAGCGTCGCTTTTCAAAATAAACTTCCAGTGTAGTAGTTTTTAGGTTTACATACGCAACAAAACTACTTGATCTAGGTTTCCACCCAAAGTTGGTTGGTATTAGTACTTTTACTGTAACAGAGTATGTTTACAGTGTGGTATTAGTACTTTTACTTTAACAGTGTATTTTACAGTGTGGTATTAGTGATTTTACTGTAACAGAGTATTTTACTGTGTGGTATTAGTACTGTTACTGTAACAGAGTATGTTTACACTGTGGTATTAGTACTATAGTAAACGATCTGAATACTTCCTCCACCTCTGATAAAAGACTTTAACTTTGGCAGTAACATTAAAAGATGCAGCCTCCTCGTTTGTGTGCGTGCACAAGCGTCATATTAACTGTTTCAATGTACATATGAACATGTGCACGTTATTTGAGATAAAATCTGAGCCTACAGTGTCCTTTGAATGTTGTGCCAATAAAGCAGATTGAAGTTGAAGACAGGGAAATGAAAGAAAGGCTATAAGAGAGAGGAGGAAGAGGAGGAGGAGGAGGGAGATGGACATGGAGAATATGGGGAGTAAGAGGATTGAGGGGGGGGCTGTTTGTTTGGCGTACCAGTCGGTGCAGTGTGTGAAATGGGAACTGTGGGGTGTGTGTGTGTGTGTGTGTAGGGGAGGATCCTCTCCCTCTCTTAAAGCCGGGTCAGAAACAGAGAGATCAGCAGAGCTGAGAGTGAGAGGCACTGAGGAGGGAACACACACACTGTTACTGACTCTTAAAAACACACAGACACACACACTCAAAGACAAGTGGCCTATTGTAGACACACACACAAGTACACACACACACACACTTAGCTGGACTCTGGACTGACCACTCGAGGATACATCCCTCAGGATTCTGTTTCCCATCATGCACCAGCGGAGTCTATCGGAGCTCCAGGGGGTCTCCACCCAGCGGGGGGTCTCCACCCGAAGGACTACCCAGGATCGAGCCTCGTGGAGCTCCCGGTCGAGGAGGGGGTCTGGGTGTCGGTGCCTCTGCCCGCCGAGGGGAGCCCCTCTCTGGGCATGGCTCCTGCTGGGGGCCCTGGTGGTTCCTGGAGCCTGGAGCTTTCTGAGCGAGGAGCAGGAGGAGCTGCTGGTGGAGCTTCATAACTACTACAGAGGACAGGTTTCACCCAGTGCCTCGGCCATGCTGCCTCTGGTAAGACACCTGCACAGATTAAAAGACCAACGTGCATCAGCTCACATCGCAGTACGGCTTTATTGTGCATTAACGTCATCACAAATTCACATCAACCAGTAGAAACATGTCAATAAGGTGAGACATTGATACAATGAACACATGTTGTCCATTAAACGTCAGACGCAGCATCATGACAGTTTCCTTCCTGAATACAGCTGCAGAATTACAAGCAGGAGAAAGACGATTTTCTGTGTACGTTTTAGTCGTAATTTAATCTTCCAGTTTTTTGGGAAATAATTCCTCATAAGAAGGCGTTAATGCTTCCTAGGGTTTCCCTGCAATTAATGAGAAACTGGCACTCGGTTTTGTTCTTATGCAAGATTGTATTAGTCTAATTTATGACTAATAAATGATTCAAATGTTGTGTTGAAGAAAACCACTGAATATCTGTCATGTTTGGAACATTAAATGTTAAAAAGATCATAATTATTTATTTATTTTTAGACTTTAAAGTCTAAAAACATTGGTGTTTACCTTCAAAAATATTGGTCTTCAAGAGGTTAAAGGTCAGACCTATAGTGTTTTGTCAGTACTACAGCATTAAAACCTTCATATCATGATGCAGCTTTATTTAAGACATTGAACTCTGCAGTAGAAATGGTCCACCTGACATGTTTTTGCTATGTTGGTTTTTGGCTGTCGCCATCTTGACTTTAGATTGTCATCATCGTGGGTTTTTTCAACCAGAAGTGATGCGAGAGGGTGGAGCTAAGTACAACCAAATGATGAATAAGACAATTTTAGGCGACCAAAATGTTACAATGAACTTTGATGAAGTGAAAACACGCTGTGAAAAGGGTTAAAGTTGTATGACGAAAACACGGACAACTCCCAGACCGGACAACGCCGTGGTAGCGACCTGCCAATCACAAGGTAGCCACGAATCCAGAAGTAGGGTCATTTTCTCATAGACTTCTATACAATCAGACTTCTTTTTGCAACCACAGGAGTCGCCCCCTGCTGGCTGTTAGCAAGAATGGAGCTTTAAGGCAATTGAGCATTGGCTTCACTTTTCAGACCCGGACGAAGCCGCACAAGATCACAAAATCAGAATTAAACAAAAATTCAACAGAAAAATCATGAAGCTGTTGATGAGAATCATATAAAAGATCACAACCTGAAGTGGCTCCTTAAGAGCAGTCTGACACAATCAATACACATAAACTTGACTGTTTTAAAACTATCAAACAATAAATGAATGAGTCCAAAACACCCCAAAAATCAACAGCCAGAAGAGAAAGCAGCACAGAGTTTTTGCAGCAATGATCTAGAACAATCTTTGCAGCTTTTAATTTAATAGTAGAAGTTTCCCATCAGAATGAGGAGCAGAAGTTTTCAATGAAGCTGTTGACTGCGAGCTGTGATCATCCTGAGTAATCAACGGACCTCCAAACGTCACAGACTTGTCATTATACTTGGAAACAGACGCTGCTGTTGAGTCTTACTAATCTAATTTTGCAGCATTTAGAGAAACCATGAATCAGTCATTGAGCTTGATTGTGTGGGGATGATCTGATATCTCCAAGGTCACACTGAAACTATCTGCAAAAAATATTTTTTGGGGGGCCCGCCCCTTTAAAAGAAGTATGGACTTATAAAAAAGTTTAACATGAAAATGCCCATTAAAACAGCTTGTAAAACAAATTATTGTCGGCTTTGTGATGGTGTCTCTAATGGACTCTGGTCAGGAACCTGCTGTCTAGAGTTACAGGAGCTACAGGAGCTCAAACAGAGCGCCTCAGACAGGAATACCCAAGAATATTTAATAATAATTAATGTTGAATATGAATAATGTCGTGGGATTATTCCTTATTTCATGGGCTATATCGGAATTTATTCTATATCATTACATACTTATATATAAAAAAACAAAACAAAAAAACCCCGAAGCATTTGAATACTGATTTGGAGATTGATTACCATGGCAACGGTCGAAGCTTCGTAGCATTCGGGTCAGCGATTTATAAAAGTAGAATATTTTAAAGTTATTACTCAAGAAATGAAGATATGAAATGAAGTGACACTTTTATCACTTAAATGAAGTTACATCTTAGCGAACTGCGTCTTTGGAGCGCCACAACTCAACAAAGAGAAATCCAGATGTTTCTACAAAGACGTAATAAATATGTAATATATTGTTTTCTAAGATGTGCTTGGAGACGTCCCTCCACTGTTCACAATTCATTCTAATTGTCTCCAGCTGTGAGTTCCTCCTTCATTCCTGTTGTGCATTGTGTTGTGGGAGAAGAGCGGACATCAACAGCACGCTCAGAAGTACAGAGAATTAAGTCTTTGAGTTTACTTCACTTTGTGTAAACGATGGTGGGTGTGTCTGAGATGGCAGGAGGAGGTCTGGATCACATGTTGTGGTGAAAAAGAGGAAGGAGGAGGTATATGAAAAAGGAAAGGAGGAGTGGGAAGGAGACAAGACAAAATATAAAGAAACAAATTTTACTGACTAATTTACTAACACTGTATATTCATCGTCTTCTCAGTTTTCTTCTTCTGTTTCTGTTTCCCAGTTGTTCCCAGAACACAAACGGACATCATGTAATCTCTGGAACTGTTTGCTGGCGTTTGTCTTGAACGTGCTCCGTCTTGGTCCAATTATCTTTCTTTGTATCTGGTTTTCATGTCCCTTTGCTGGCGAAACCACCTCAGCAATGTCTTGATTTTCCATTTCTCTTCACAAGTCAGCTGCATTTCTTGGACACTTGAGTCCTGAATATGAAGAAAACTACTTTTTTGTTGTTGTTGTGTAACGCTCCAGTTGAAATGAACCAAGACGATAGCTCTGTGGCTCTGTGAGGCTCTAATGCTATTTACAGACCACAAAGAAGAAGCCAAGAAACCAGAATCGATATATTTGCTTTATTTGAGTTTATGTGGAGATAGAAGGAGGTTACCGCTTTTATTGTTGTAGTCTGAGTAACGTGATGTCATATTCGTTCAAACTCCGACAACCAAAACAAACCAGCCTGCCGCCGTGAGCCGAAACGAAAAGTGAAAACCGGCGGAGGGTTGACGTGGATATGACCTGAACCCTCACATGTTAAATCCAAAGCAGAGCTAGACATCACGGCTAAAGCTGCATGCTAACTCTGTCACGGACAGGAAAAGTTATCATATCACTGTAACATGCGGTCAAGCTGGCCGTCGCTCTCATCTCCGTGGTCAAATGGGCCGACGCTACAACTGTAGAGCACCCATATACTGACATTTATGTTAAATGCATTCAAACGGCCCCGATGGAGCTGACCATGGATGTAGAAAGAGAACGGAGCTGACGGGAGAGCTAGAGACGACCTTGGAGAAGTTAGAGGAAGTATACATGTGTGACTACGTCCGGTTTTCAAAATAAGGTGTTAACAAAAGGAACTCTATATACAAAATACATATATGGAAATAAGATTGATTGGATTATATTCACCAGAAGTATTAAACATTACATGTCCCTTATAAATTAAAAAGAAAATACTTTCTTTATTCTTTGATGTTTGGGTTGCTAGAAAAAATTTACCAATAATTCCTAAAAATGATCCTGATATATTTGACTTCAGGACATCTCTGACTGCATACATGCTGAAAATCAAACATTTTTACTGTATTTATTTAGATATTTTCCAAAGTAAAAGTCTCCAGAAGTGTATGATTCAACTTTCTTTTTTTTTTTTGTTAAAAAAAGTTAACAATAATCACAATAAATAGCAATATTGATTTGCAATAATAGTATTGAATCGGGAGATGGGTATATCATCCGGGCCCTAATGTTTAGTTATGTTTTAGCATGTTACCTCGATGGCATTATGTACAGTAATAGTTTGCATGTTAACATGCTAACACCGTATCAGCTTGAACGTTACTCTTAAATATAGCTGAGGCTGACATTACTTTTCGAGGTATGCTGTCTTGAACTGGAGACTTTGACCTGTTAGTGGCGCCAGACGAAAAGTCAGAGAATCATGAAAGTCATCATCAATTCAATAAATATTTAGTTAGATACTGTATTTCATTCAACAGGCTGATGTCCTGTGGCTGTTACTGTCTCTTGGCTCTCCGTCTCACTGGTATATTAAAGACTAATTTTAAAGTTTTCCATTCGTCATGATGCTGCGTCTGACTTGAGAACAGTTCGTTGACTCTCAGTCAGACTTCCAGGTGAACTGGAGGTCAGATTAAATCTCTGTGAGGGAGCTCCCGGCAGGTTGGAGCCGGCTGGTTGTTTTGGTTTGGTCGGTGGACCAGAGAGAAGCTGCTGCTGGTTTAACTCCTTATGGAGATGTGATGATGACTGATGAGCTTTTATGGCTGTGGATTCCAGTAAAGTTTACAACTGTGTGTGAGTGTGGTTGTTTGGACCTAAATATCTTTCTTCCAGAACTGTTTTACAGGCATTTTATCATGTTATAAAGAAGTTGTGTTCATTTGGGTTGACATTGCAGTTACAGTATAGTTGTCTCCCCCTGCTGTCAATGAGCTACACCTTGTTGAATAAAAAGCTTGTATAGAATACCTGAGGCCCTGATTGGACATCTCTACTAGTGCTGGGACGATACACCTGTCTCCCGATTCAATACTATCACGATGCTTGGATGCCAATTCGATATGTATTGCGATTCTACAAGTATTGCGATTCAATATTACGATTTATTGCAATTTTTGTTAACTTTTTTAACACTAGACCATGGGGAAAGGTTGAATCATACACTTCTAGGGACTTTTACTTTGGAAAATATCTAAATTAATCCAGTAAATATGTTTTATTTTCAGTATGTATGTAGTCAGAGATGTCGAATATATCAGTCATTGTCAGGAATCATTCATTTTTTTCCCAGCAACCCAAAAATCAAAGAATAAAGACATTAATTAAAGACAAATTAGTGGGATTTTCTTTTTAATTTATAAGGGACATGTAATGTTTAATACTTCTGGTGAATATAATCTAATCAATCTTATTTCCATATATGTATTTTGTATAAACAGTTCCCTTTGTTGACACCTCATTTTGAAAACCGGACGTAGTCACACGTGTATACTTCCTCTAACTTCTCCAAGGTCGTCTCTAGCTCTCCCGTCAGCTCCGTTCTCTTTATACATCCATGGTCAGCTCCATCTGGGCCGTTTGAATGCATTTAACATAAATGTCAGTATATGAGTGCTCTACAGTTGTAGCGTTGGACGATTTGACCACAGAGATGAGAGTGACGGCCGGCTTGACCGCCACGTTACCGCAATACGATAATGTTTCCTGTCCATGACAGAGTTAGCATGCAGCTTTAGCCGTGATATCTAGCTCTGCTTTTCCTGAAATGTGTGAAACCCAAAGTGTTTCCATACTTTACTGGATGTGTAGTGTTTAACACGCTGGATTTAACATGTGAGGGTGCAGGTCGTATCCACGTAGACCCTCCGCCGTTTTCTGCTTTTTTGTTTCGACTTGCTTCGGTTTGTTTTGACTGACGGATACGGAACGGATATGAGGTCACGTTACTCAGACTACAACAATAAAAGCCTCTTCATTTGAGTCTACCTCTGCATAGAGTCAAATGAAGCAAATATATCGATTCTGGCATTAAAACATAGATTTCAAAATCGTAAAAAATAAATTGCGATACATAGGTGAATCGATTTTTTCCCCCACCTCTAATTAGCAGACCAGGATCGCCACTTTTTACGGGACAACCACATTAAAAGGCACAGAAATGCTGGTTTCCAGGAACAGACGGGTGTTTCCCTCTTCGGACTCCCTCCTGTTAATAACACGAGTGTGAGAGGAGGAACGCTGCGGGGAAATCATCCTGGACGACAGACCGATAGGGAGGGAGTAAACGCTCAGGGTTGAGCAACAGAGGGGGGAGACTGTTGGGAAAAAAACGAACACAATGTTTAGATAGAGAGAGAAAAATGAAAATTAGGTAGGGAATGAATGAGCACCCAGAGGAACGTGTGTGTGTGTTTATGTTTGTGTACATACGTGTGTGTATGTATATGTGTGTGGACCAGGAGAGGTCTCAGCCCGTCTCCGCCAGTATGGAAACCCCACTGGGACATTTCCATATTCATGTTTTTCTTTCTGCCAGACTGGAGGGAAAGAGAATGGAAGGACAGAACGAGAGAGTGAGTGAGGAACAAAGAGAAGTAGAGGGAAGGAGGAAGAGGAGGAAGGAAGGAAGGAATGAGGGAAGGTAGAAAAGGCAGCGAGGATAGAGGAGAGGTGGATGAGAGAGAACAAAAGAAGGCTGTAAGGAGACAAGGATTGAAAAAAAAGTGACATGGAGATAAGGAGGGATGGAGAGAAAGGGAGTAGTTATAAAATGGGGAGAAAGAGAGTAAGATGACAGAAGTGGAAGAGGTCAGTGTGTTGAACTGGGAGGACAGATTCACGTTTTTGTTGGCAAGAAAGAAAATGTCTGTGTAATGTAATTTCAACATTTCCCGTCAGATAAGGCATTCGAAAAAGTGGACTGAGACAAACCAGTCTGACCAGCTCTGATAAAAATAAAAATGCAATGAAACCAGTTTG
>CAKAOI010048055.1:0-14962 GCA_916701655.1 Sebastiscus albofasciatus
AGGAAGGGCACCCTAGAGGGCACTGCATCACGTTTTCTCTACTGAAAGGGCACCCTAGAGGGCACTGCATCACATTCTCTCCACTGAAACGCCACCCTAGAAGGCACTGCATCACATTTTCTCCGCTGGAAGGGCACCCTAGGGTGGCACTTAATCGTGTTTTCTCCACTGGATGGGCACCCTAGAGGGCACTCGTTTTCTCTACTGGAAGTGGACCTTAGAGCTTCATCACATTTTCTTCATCGGAAGAGCACCTTAGAGGGCACTTCATCACGTTGTATCCACTGGAAGAGCACCCTAGAGGGCACTTTATCATGTTGCATCTACCATAAGTGGTATCCAAGAGGGAACCTATGAATGTACCACAGATATAAAGATCTTTGCTTGCCTGATCATGCTAAGCACTATGTGGTATTTTGGGGAGATAGTCACATAATATTCAGTCAAGCTAGACCTTTTTTTTCGTGCAAAGCTTTATGCAAAGCTTTTAAAATGAATTTCAGAACTGTTTTACCAATAAATACCAATAAATTCCAATGAATCATTGTGTTTAGGGCATATTCCCTAAAGTTAGTCCAGAATATATTCTCAGTCTCTCTTCACATTTCAACCTTTTCAGCAAACTGTCTCAGCAAACTCCTGGCTGTTATTTGTTGGGTAAAACTAAATCAAAAATGATGATACAAAAGAAAATGAAATTCTATCTCCCACGCAATGGAGGAAATGTACACTCTATGAAAGCATATTGTAGGGAAGACCAGAAACGTGGATTTTATTCAGCGGCATCTCTTTATTTCTGTCCCTCTTAATCTCCATCCCGAGAGGCCTGTTCCAAAACCAGATAAGAAAGGGAGGGAGGCAACAACCTCGGCTTATATTGTATCAAACAGAGGGAGGGGGGCAACTAATCGCTGTTTTTCACATAAAAGCCACACATATACAAAAAATTTAGAATAAAACTACAGGTTTTCTTTTTTTTTCTCAGCTGCCACAAATATATGCTATTGGTAATAACACATCCTGCACCTGTGTCATGCGTGTCAGCACTCGTCTGTCAGGCCACACACAAAGTCTGTTGGCTTAATGATAACTGCAATCAATATAAAGAGCACTGCCACGAGGCAGACACAGATTAATGGTATTGATTTTACACAACAGCTTGATTAAGCCAGCTAGTACAGCTGTAGCCTCAGTACAGTATCAGTCACATGTACGCGTCCTGAATAAGAAATAAACTAATTAGAATTCAAACCAGAGCATGTTAGAATGTTGATTTACACAGGAGTCACATGTTTTTGTTTAGTACTTTTAAAGATATTATTAAATTCATGGATAATATATCTGAATATTAAAATATCGATAGAAATCAATAATCAGTATCACATTTTACAGTTTATTTTTTTTAAAGAAACCGTGTTGTGAATGGCCCAAGACAGTGCAAAGTGATTCTGCAAGTGATATGCTAAAAAGTGTCCTAATACATACATGCCAAAAATATGTGTACGTACGAACAAAGTATGTGCAGACCTGAACATTACAACTATACAATATCTGAATGTAAAAACATGTGCATGCCCTGCTGGCTTCTTAAACACTGTTATTTTTGTACATACAAGATTGACATAGCCTCTTAACCTGCTTATAATAAAGCTACCATATTGACCTTGAATGTGAGACGCACCCTTTTTCCAAGACTCCTTTTTTGAAAAGATCAAATCTTGAAGAAGAATTGACTTGGCCAAAGATTAAACTGTAGCCTACTGGTAGGCCTATTTCTAACATAATTTAACAATCTTAAAGTGAAAATAGAACCACAGGTTATATTTTAATCAAACTCTGCGTGTCTCATTGATCACCATGATCTTAAAATTGGAATTATTCTCCTCAGTTCTTGATTTACTTGGCCTCCTTTTATCCCTCTGGCAATGATGGTAGATGATCTGACTGGCATTTTTAAGACAGTCAGTTTTTATGAAAGTGTTTATACAGTGGTATCATATGAATCTTGAGATTACGATGAATCCGTTCATACCAAACATGTCATGTTAGCTTACTTACTGGGAAAGGGGCTAAATATCGCTCCAAAGTTGAGCGGTCTTTACCGCAAGGTCCGCGACACCTCAGTGGCAAACAGCAGTGTTATGGGCAGGCTGTTTGTGCCCCCTGCGGCACTTGGTGCCCTACTACGCACAGTCCGTGATGAGCGTGTGCCTAGCGGCGACGCTGTTCCAAAGCCATGCCCTCCTGGGAAGGCTAGGATCAAGTTTGTGCCGCAAACCAATTGCAAACCGTCTTGACCTTTGAGGGAACGGAGAGCCAGAGAGTTCTAAAGACAGGAAGCTATCATAACCCTGAGCTGTGTTGCACCATGTTTTTTTTTTCATAAACTTGATCTGCTGGAGTATAAACTGCTCCCCAAAAGAGGAATGGTTTGCAGTTATGAAACGCAAGTCAGTAAATACAAATACACATAGCTTATTTTCTGGTTAGCGAACGAGCAATATTAGGACCCATCAGCTATCGGTGTGACAACGATATAGCCTTAAGGGGGTAACGGCCAATATCTCTGGGTTACAGTGTAGCCAGCAGACGACATTTTGTCCAGGATGGAGACACTGGGTGAAACTAAGACAGGAACAGACGGTCCAGAGGGAGTTATAAGCGGAGCGAAAAGGTTTAAGTGATTCACAATTTTTCACCAACATGCCTGTTGATGCGCAGAAAGAACTGTATAGAGTAATTAATCAAAACGACATCTTTGATGATGCATGATTTGTTGGGACTCGGAACACCCGGCTTGAAACCGGGACAATCCTGGACAAACCGGGATTGTCCAGTCACCGTAGATCTTCCCCAACCTGATGCCACAAAGTTGGAAGCACAAGGTTGTCTGAATATGATTGTATGCTGTAGCAGTAAGATACGTGGACAAGTGTGTCCACCTGCTTTTGGCCATGTAGTATATGAAGACAGCCAAACTGCTAGAGAGTTAGAAGAAGAAGAATAACTAAATCTGCTGCATTAGTGATGAAAGATTATCATCTTAATGCACAAAGCAACACAACAGAAGGGGCACAGCCTTCGGTGGGCATGTTGTGTTCAAACAGAGAGACGTTTGGAATATGTTGCAGAAAAACTACATCTCTGTTGATTCTATGTGATATGAGAGGAAGAGACTGTCATATAGCCTGTCTAGGAATTAAGAGACAGTGAGAAAAAGAGCTGACGTGAAGGGAAAGCAGGAGGAGGAGGAGGAATGAGCTGCTCCAGTGAAGATGTTTAGACTACAATGATCTGTCAGAAGCACTTGCTTACTTGCACTTCAAACTAATTTTCTCATTCTCTGCCCTCCACTCTCTTCCCCTCATCTGTCTCTTCTGTCGGTACATATCTCTTATTTATCGTTTTCTTTCTGCCTGCACCTCTGGCACTTCACATTCCAGCTCTCGCCATGAATTCACAACACAAGACGAGTTAAGCAGGCAGCGAAGTCACCGCAGAGGCAGCATTCATTTTAATCACGGTCTGAGAAAAAGCTTTCAACGTGGATAACTTTGTTTCGGGCACTTTTTGAAAACTTTGTCACATCATCAATCTTGGATGAATGACTGTGCAAAGATTTAATCAGGACAATATGAAAACTCACAACGAGACATAACATTCATCATACTGTCTCTGTGTGAAACTCTGACGTTCTATTGTTTACATCAGTAACAGGCTAACATGTCAGCGGTTAGCTCACCAGCTACAATAGTTTGTCGAACAGCCCTGTGAGTAGTCAATACATCACCAGCTCCACCTAATTTGTTAATAGCTTGACCTAACAGAGGTATACGACACAAAACAATGACAGATATTGTCCAGAAACCCTCACAGGTACTGCATTTAGCATAAAAAAATATGCTCAAATCATAACATGGCAAACTGCAGCCCAACAGGCAACAACAGCTGTCAGTGTGTCAGTGTGCTGACTTGACTATGACTTGAACCAAACTGCATGTGATTATCATAAAGTGGGCATGTCTGTAAAGGGGAGACTCGTGGGTACCCAGAGAACCCATTTTCATTCACATATCTTGAGGTCAGAGGTCAAGGAACCCTTTGAAAACTGCCATGATAGTTTTTCCTCGAAAAAATGTAGCATAAGTTTGGAGCGTTATTTAGCCTCCTTCCCGACAAGCTAGTATGACATGGTTGGTACCAATGGATTCCTTCAGTTTTTCTTATTTCATATGATGCCAGTATCTTCATAACGCGTTATTATCGCGTTAACTTTGACAGCCCTAGTTAAGAATCAAGTTTAAAGCCCTGGTTCTTGGCAATTATGAACTGCACATTGTCAATAGTTACAATGTTTATTCAGTGTCATAAATGAATGCCAAATAAACAACTAAATATTATAATATGAAATAATATTTGTAACTCCAAACAGCCTAGAGCCATGGACAAGTTGACACGTTTGCATCTCTTTGCCGTCGTTTTGCATCTCTTTGTGCTCGTTTTGTATATCTTTGCAGTAGTTTTGTGTTTCTTTGTGGTCATTTTGTGTCTCTTTGTGGTCCAGGGCCCCCTGGGCCTGTACCCAGTAGACCTGTTTAGTTACACTAACAAACCAACTAGCTATAACTGGTCCAATTCCGGGTACCACTGGCCCAAAGCTTCAATCTTCCCCATTTACAATGCAATAAACTGTGCAGAACTGACAGCCATTTACGGGGCCAGCACTGGCGCACATTCTTGTCCTCCGGTGCCAGAATATACTGTGGCTGCATACGTCGACACTCAACCCAGCTGGCTACCTTTGGTACATCTAGCAGACACTGGAACAGATTTTTCTATTAACATTGTAGCAATTCTTACCATACCCCAGTAGAGGTCAATAAAGGTCATACATTAATTAATACTCCTTTAAGTCGTGCCTATCACTGCGGCGTCCTCGGTGCCACAGTCAGTGTGCAGCAGCTCTAATCAGACAGACGGCAGCTCGGCGATGCTGTTGCTTGAGGTCAGAACACAGTTTATCTCCGTCTTACTCGCTTTCCTCCCCTCTCTTCCTTCCCCTCTGCAGCTCTTCCTCCCCTTCATGTCTTTATTTCCCTTCTTCCTTCCTAGATGTGCTACTCTTTTTTTCCTCTATCGTGCATTCCTTTTTTCTCTCTCCATATTTCTCCAATTCTTCACACCCTTGCTTAATTTTCTATTTTTTCCTACCAAACTGGCTCTTTCTTTAAACTATAACTTCGAGACTGTCATCAAAATAAAAGCATTGGTCATTTGTTCAAATGCTTAAAATGGCTTATGTTTACATTTGCTTGACAAGTGACTACTTGTGGTTATGTGCTGTAAATCTCTCAACATTCAAGTGTGTGTAACATTGACGTAATATAATGACTTTATTCTCGTAATATTACAACTTATTCTCGTAAAGTTATGACTTTATTATGGAAATCTCAGATGTTTTTCCCTCAATGTGGCCCTAATCCTTCGTAGTACATTAGCTCTTTGGCCCTCACTGTATTAGACTTATATACTATATACTTAGACTATAAACTGTGTTACCTTCATCAGAATGCTCAAATGTTTTGCGGCTCCAGACAGATTTTGTTTTTTGCCTAAAATGGCTCTTTTGATAGTAAAGGTTGCTGCGTCGCTTCGTAGTACAGGCCTCTGATCACTCGTGAGCTGAAGATCATGTGCTGCATTATCGACTGATCAATTTAACATTCCAAACCGTGAACAACCACAGTCAGCATGTTTCATTTAAATTCACACACATTAGTAGAAAAAATAGGCAACATGTGATGCTGACTTAAATTTATAGGCTTTCATAGGCTAACTTAATATGACATTTTGCCTTTCACTGTAGTTCTGCTCTCTGTTAAGACAAAAACAAAAACACAAAGTGAAGGTAGGAGCTGCTGTAGTCGAGTGAAAAATGATGCTCAACGCTCAACCATTAATAACTACCTGTTATCGTACAGCGCTGGCAACCGGCAGGAAGAGGACTCGAATGCACGACTCACAGGCAAGGAGTGAAAGTTAAAGTCTTTATTTTATGAGAACAAAGTTTGGCACACAGGTGACAGTCCAAAAAAACAGGCAAAGGCAAAGGTTTCCAAAAAAAGTCCAGGATACAGAAATATTGTCAAACAACACCAGGAGATACTCAAGAAACTACGGCTGGGACGCTTACTGGGACAGAGAAGACAAACAGACAAAGGAGAACACTGTGTTAGCCTTTCATAGTGTATACAAGGGCAAAAGTAGAAGTAGCAAAATAAGCCAAAATAACTCAAATAAAACAGGAAATAGCTGAAAACAGGAAACTAGGAAAACATGTATACCTGTAATGACCCAAAAGTGACGCACCTTTATGAGCCTCGGCACTCAAAAAAATTAATTTCAAATTTTTTTTTCGCAATAAACCTGCAGTAGGTGGAATATTTTTTTGGAATCATTGGACAAAAATTCCATAATAACGTTCAAGCATTTTGTAATTCAAGTGTTCTGAGAGATAACTAGACTTCTGCAGCTCCTAATGGCTCTGTTTTCAGGCTTTAGAAAATCTAGCCCATGACGGGAGACTTTGACCAATCACAGGTCATTTCAGAGAGAGAGAGAGCGCGCTCCTATTGGCTGTTGTTTCAACAGAAGCAGCTGTCAATCACCCGCAAACTCCTATCAAATGGTCAAACTAGGCAACACTGATCAAATATGAATTAATATTCTGTTACTGTGATGCCGATTTCTCGCGTAAAATGTTTGCAGAATCATCTTGTAGTATACTGTTTTTGTAAAATGACAAAGTTTGCTCCGGCTGATAGGCGGTTGGAATTTCCTCAACTGATCTCAGCATGTCGGCCGGGTCACAAACTTTCTCATTTTACAGCTAAACAGTACACTACAAGATCTTTCTGAAAACATTTGAGGAGAGAAATAGTCATTACAGTAACAGAATATTGATTCATATTTGATCAGCGCTGCCTAGTTTGACCGTTTGATCGGAGTTTGTGAGTGATTGACAGAGACGACAAGACTCCAGCTCGGCTCTGATTGGTTGTTTTCCTGCGGTCTGTCAAATCTCACTGATGCCGTTAGGAGCACCAGAGGACACAGAGGCTCATGATTTTTCTGTCTCATGCAGGACTGTCTGGATATAGTGACTGATTTATAATATATATATATATTTTACTTTTTATAAAAAAACATTTTTAATAATATTTGCTCCAACCTGCCTACCGCAGCTTTAAACCTCACGAGGGAAAGCTGAAATAAAATATAAATCCAGAATGACAAAAGACCCTCCCTGATCTGGAGAAGGTTCAGAGACAGCCAGGTACTCAGGTAAGCTGCCAAATTCAGGACTTTTGTTCTCATTTACATATTTTCTGTTTCTAGACAACCAAATGAGGAAGAAATAGCCTTGTGATTTAATCACGGCTTAAGTGTCATGCAAGCTGCTGCGTCGCAGTGGTACATATTAGCCCGTTAAACCTTCATGAAGTCTATCTTATTAATCTTCTTTATCTTATTTATAACCCTGCAGGGGAGCTGCAACCAAACTGTGGTGAAAAAGATGCACACTTTTAAGAGCTAGGGCTGGGGACGTTACACCCATCTCCCGATTCGATACTATCACGATACTTGGGTGCCGACTTGTTATGTGGGGCAATTTTTAAGTATTGCGATTCTATATTACGATTCATTGTGATTTCTGTTAACTTTTTTAACACTATACCATGGGAAAAAGTTGAATTATACACTTCTAGAGACTTTTACTTTGGAAAATATGTAAATTAAGGCAGTCAAATTGTTTGATTTTCAGCATGAATGTAGCCGGAGATGTCATGAAGTCTAATATATGAGTCATTGTCAGGCGTTATTTATTAAAAACAATTTCCCGCAACCCAAAACTCAAAGAATAAAGACATTTCCCTCACAAATTAGTGGTATTGTCTTTTTAATTTTAAGGGGCATGTAATGTTTTATACTTATGGTTAATATAACCCAATCAATCTTATTTCTATACATGTATGTTGTATATACAGTTCCCTTTGATAACACCTTATTTTGAAAACCAGACGTAGTCACACATGCATATGTCCGCTAACTTTGCAAGCTAACTTAGCTGTCAGGTCCGTTCTCTTTATACATCCATGGTCAGCTCCATCGGGGCCGTTTGAATGCATTTAACATCAATGTCAGTATACAGGTGCTCTACAGTTGTAGCATCGGAGATGAGATGAGAGTGACAGAGTTAGCACGCAGCTTTAGCCGTGATGTCTAGCTCTGCTTTTCCTGCAATATGTGAAACCCAAAGTGTTTCCATACTTTACTGCACGTGTATTGTTTTCTACTTCCTCGTTTCGGCTCGCTGTTTGTTTTGGTTGACGGATACGGAATGGATATGACGTCACATTACTCAGACTACAACAACAAAAGCGGTAACTTCCTTTTACCTCCGCATAGGCTCAAATGAAGCAAATATATCGATTCCTGCATTAAAAAATTAATTTCAGAATTGTAAAAAAAAAAAAAAAAAAAATCAGGATACATAGGTGAAACTATTTTTTTTACCACCCCTATATGGTAATCAGGCCTGGGACAAATCCCTGTCAAATCACTATCATAATGTCACTTTTTCTTGTAAACGAACCGCTTGTATCTTGTAATAAAATCAAATTGAGCTGCAAATAAAGATCTACCCGACCTTCCGTCTCATCCGTCCCCCTCCACCAGCTTCCTCCGTCCCCTTCCTCCTCCATCCATCACACTGAGCATCATGCACTCCTCCCTGCCCTTCCATTAACTCAGCCTATTCATCTCCTCTCAAAGTGGATGGCACTGCATTGTTCTACGCATGTCACTCTTTAGCATGCCTCCCACTTTGCCTTCCTCCCTGTCCCCCCCTTCAGCCTTCCTTCCGTCACTCTCTCTCTCTCTTTCTCTCCCTTCCTGCCGCGAACATCAATGGAACATCGCTGTCACGCTGTGCTGTGATGCATCTACCCATTCGGAAGAGCACACAGTCACACACACACACACTCTACGACTTTGGTGGTGTCTTACGCACACAGACATCATATGTTTATTCCTGCCATTTCTTCTTCTCTCTTCCTCCGTCCTGAGCTTCCTCCATCTCTTCCCTCAGTCTTGTTAGTCAGACGTTGAGGGGTTTGGAGTCTCCTCTCAGGGGGGGACGAGGGGCCAATTAAATATTTATGGATCACCATCCATTCAAATGTTTGGCAATGGAGAAAGCCTGTGACCGGAAAACTGACATGACTTGTTTGTGCACAACATGCAGCAGGGGAGGTGCAGAGGTTGTCCTCAGCATGTGTCAGTGTGTGTGTGTGTGTGTGTGTGTGTTTTGTAGTGGCTGTGTTGGCAGATATTGTGATGGACATATTTTTAGGCAGTGGGCTTTTCTATTGAGATCATGCTCGTATTACCTTATCGACCAGCCAAGGGAAACTGGTTGCAGCCAGTGTGCATTATACATTAGGGCTGTCAATTGATTCAAATATTTAATCACAATTAATCCCATGATTGTCCACAGTTAATAGCAATTAATCACAAATTTTTAACATAAAAAAAATATGCTCAAATCATGAACACCTTTCTGAAGATTTGGCAACCTTATTTAACCTATATGGACTCCTTACCAACACCTATATCGGATTTGATGTAACAAAATTGTCAGACTTGATACATCATTGGTCATCTGAATAAGTCAGAACACTGCATCTCTTTATTTATGATTTCTTTATTTGTGTATTTAATTTGTTTTTTCTATATCCTTTTTGATTTAATTGATAGTTAACTAGCCTACTCCTCTTGAGTATGGTTCTTTTTCAGTTTGTATGTGGTGGGATAGGGAGGGAATTTGGAGCCATGTTTGTGGGGGTTTGTGCTTTGTATTGTTTTGTATATTTGGTTAACTAAACAATTTGAAAATAAAATATTCTAAAAAAAATCATAACATGGCAAACTGCAGGCAACAACAGCTGTCAGTGAGTCAGTGTGCTGACTTGACTATGACTTGCCCCCAAACTGCATGTTATTTTCATAAAGTGGGCATGTCTGTAAAGGGGAGACTTGCGGGTATCCATAGAACCCATTTACATTCACATATCTTGAGGTCAGAGGTCAAGGGACCCCTTTGAAAATGTCCGACAGCTTTCCTCGCCAAAATCTAGCGCAAGTTTGGAGCATTATTTAGCAACAAGCTAGTATGACATGGTTGGTACCAATATATTCTTTAGGTTTTCTAGTTTCATATGATGCCAGTATCTTCACTGTAGCTTTAAAAACTGAGCCCGCAAAGATCGAATAGCCTAGGCAGAAGGCTGTGTTAAAGAAATTAGTGGCGTTAAAACAAATTTGTGTTATTATCACGTTAACCTTGACAGCCCTAAAAAGAACACATCAAAACTTGAGAGTAAAGGAAATAAGGTGCCAGATCAGGCAGTCCAAAGCAGAGTGTGCACCAATGGCATATACAGTACATGTATGAAGTCGAAGTCAATGGAAGCTGAAACACAACAAGTCCTGGGTCTCTTAAGCCTTCCAGCGACACCTCCGAAACAACCTCAAGGTTCAGAGACGGTCTATTAGCTGAGCCTGACCCATGCAGATAACCCAGCCTGAGCAGCCTCAAGAAGCTGCTGCAGTTTATATGCATGCATTTGCATTTTGAGCCCGCACGACCCTTTTTCACATCCCGACCACTTTGCACAGAGGAAGAAGTGGCCGGTTGATCGTTTCATCCCAGAGTAGAGATAAATGCGAAAACGAACCCCACAAATGCAACCAATTATTGAGGCCCATGTGGACTACCTGATAACCTTAACAGCCATTATGGCAATACATTATTGTCTCAAGATTCTCTTAACACATTATAATATAACATGGTGAGGCTGGGGCTGCAACAGCAAAACTCAATCAGTGGTGGACATGTGAAAAAGGATGACCTTTTTCAATGCCACAACTGGACTTAACTTTAGAAAAGTTTTTAGGCTGGTAGAATTGGAATTCTATCTACGTGTATAGTATTTTAATGCAACAATCACAAGAACAAAAAGAAAAGAAAAAAGGAAAAAAGTAATGGGCCTGTGACCAATCTGATGGGGATCAAGTGTTCCTGCCATCATCTTCATGATAAGAATTGGAAGGACCTGAACCTATTGAGAACCTTTGGGCATTTGCACTTGTTTTTTTTCTTTTTTCCTTTAGGTTTTTCATTTCTTACTATGTACAGTATAGGAACTAGGACTGTCGAAGTTAACACGATCATAATGCGTTAACGCAAATTTGCTTTATAGCCACTAATTTCTTTAATGCGTGAAGGCAACTTGCAATTTTTAGGTTGTAGCAGTATTAATTATCATTTCTTTGTATGTTAACATTAAAATAACTATTTAAGCAGCAGTAGGCAAGATTAGAGCAAATATGATTAAAAAAAGTTATTTTGGGTTGCCTGGTTAGCTAAGTTGGTAGAGCGGCGCCCATGTAACAGGCTTCAGTCCTGACCGCGGTGGCCCGGGTTTGAATCCGTCCTGTGGCCCTTTCCGCATCCACTCTCTCTCTCTCTCCCCCTTTCCAAGACTCTGTCCACTGTCAATAAATGCTTAAAAAATGCCCCCAAAAAAATAGCTTTAAAAAAAAAAAAAAAGTTATTTTTATTAAACGGTTGCTATATCCTAACAGTAATGCATGAGACAGGTAATCTGAAAAAAAAAAATCATGAGCTGATCTTGAGTCCGCTGTCCAGCTTCTGCCTATGAGAGCCGGCTGTCAATCACTTCCGAACTCCGATCAAACTGTCAAACTAGACAGCGGTGATCAAATATGAATCAATATTCTGTTACTGTAATGCCTATTTCTCTCCTGAAATGTTTTCAGAAACATCTTGTACTGTACTGTTTAGCGGTGAAATGAGAAAGTTTGTGACCCAACAGCCATGCTGAGATCAGTTGAAGAAATACTAAGCACCGCCCACCAGCCGGAGCGCAGCCAATAGGAACGCTCTCTCAATGACATGACCTGTGATTGGCCAAAGTCTCCCGTCACGGGCTAGATTTTCTAAAGCCTGAAAACAGAGCCATGAGGAGGAGCAGAAGTCTAGTTATCTCTCAGAACACTTGAATTACAATATGCTGAAAGGTTATTATGGGATTTTTGTCCAATGATGCCAAAATGTATGGCCTACTGAAGCTTAAACTAAGTTAAATTAACTATCAAATTACCATTTATAAATGATGGTTATTACAAAATGTTACCGAAAAACGTATTCTTGCAATTAGCCAGTTCCCAGTGTTATTTAATGACAGAAATATTCCAATGAGCGCTTGAGCAATATTTCAATGGCGTCTTGGTGACAATGTAGCTGGCCACGCTTGGCCATTTTGGAGTTTTGTTGCTCGTAGTGTGAACATAGCATAAGGCCACCAGGATGCTCCGGAAGAAAAATGTAATACTTTTCCCTTTTGTATTTCAGGGACCCATACCAGTATAGCCTATCCAACTGCTACCACAGGGTCTTTACAATGGGACACACAGCACTCATAATAACCCACGGGACACAACATAGCCTAGACTTTGAGCTGGATGAGGCATTAAAGCATCAGGTTTGTGTGCTCTCATAAGCAGGTATAGATCAGAGGGGCCTCTGTGGGGATCCTTCAACAGATGTAGGCCCCCCCATGATGCCCTGCAGCAGAGCTAAAGCCTTATGCTGGCAGAGTTTGCAACAGGTGTCATAGTGATGCTCATCTGCTGTTAGAACTTCCACTACGATGGTAGCGACAGATTCTGCTTCACCTTTAAAATGTTAATCCACTTTTGTAGTAAATATATATACACCATCTGCACTTTATATAGTAAAGGCGTTCATCCTCTCCTGGTGGTTTATCAGTACACTCGATGTCCTGATCCAGCCAGATTGAAGATCCAAAGCCAGTGACATCAAGACTAAATCCACATCACAGAGGCAGGCGTGACTGAGCGGCACCGAACAGGAAGCTCTACGCTCTACGCAGATGGCGGACATTTATTTGCAACTGTTCAATACTCCCTAGGGACGACATTAGCCAGAACCATCACACTGCACAGTAGGTATGGGAATGGTAGTGGGATGCAATCACTCTGCTGTTGTTGTCTCTACACTAACTAACGCTCCCTCTCTTTTGACTCAAAAGCAGCCCGGCTTCCTGATGTCAGCTTCCTGAATACCGCACATCAATGCTTTTCAAACACGTCTCATCGAGGCCTGAGAGTCTGCCGGTTGTCATTCCAGCCAAGCGCTGCAGCAGCTGGTTCCAGTGATTAACATAACCTCGACAAAAGCAGAGGAGCTAAATAGTGCAATGAGCTACAGTGTTTGAGCGAAGTCCAAATCTGCAGAATCTTCGGCCTTGGTGGCTCGTGAGTGACAACTGCTGTTTTAAATGGAATCGTCACACAATGGCGGTAACCATGCAACGAAGAGACTCTATTTCTGTGTGTTGGGGGAAGAATTCATATCGAAAGTTACTGATGTTGTCTGGTTTCCGATGCTGAGGAAGCCGGATAGATAGAGATTAAAGGTAGGGTTGGTAAAGATTATAGAAACAGTTTTTTTGTTATATTAGTTGAAATTCTCTTTACATTCAAGTCAAGTCAAGTCTAGTCAATTTCATTTGAAAAGCCCAAAATCACAAATAACAAATTTGCCTCAAGGGGCTTTACAATCTGTACAGGATACGACACCCTCTGTCCTTTACAGTACGACCCTCTCATCGGATAAGGAAAATCTTAACCCAAAAGAACCCCTTTTAAGAGGGAAAAACATGGAAGAAACCTTAGGAAAAACAACAGAGGAGGGATCCCCCTTTCAGGATGGACAGACGTGCAATAGATGTGGCGTGTACAGAGTAACAACATAATGAAAATACAACTTAGACAATCCATATGACAAAAAGTCATGTGGACATATGTGAGAAGGTGGATCCAGGACGATGTCAAGCAGCTTCCCGGCGTCGCCAAACAGATAGAGCCAGAGCAACACGACCTCCTCTCCATGCCAAACAGATAGAGCCAGAGCAACACAACCTCCTCTCCACGCCAAACAGATAGAGCCAGAGCAACACAACCTCCTCTCCATGCCACACAGATAGAGCCAGAGCAACACGACCACCTGAGTCTGAAGCAGGACAAGCCAACACTAGGATCAGCATTGATTCATGGAGAGATCTTCATCTGGTCAGCAAACATTACAGCCAAGCAGCTGAAATATAGAATGATATTGTGGTTTTAGCTGACGTGTGTCGCCTCACTGTTTTGAGCGATGCTCGTTCATGTCTATGTAGAGTGAGCACTTGCATGAGCAACAGGACGCTCACTTTCGTTGACTTAACGGCCACAGGTGTCGCTGTTAACGAGCATTTCTGAAAGTTACAAATAGTCCCTTTAACTTGTATTTGGTATATTGTGATCGTGATTATTTTGTGATTATTTTTTGTGAAATGTAATTGTTCATTAATATGTAATTTAGCTTAGGCAATAATGTAACCTAAACATTCATGCCAATAAAGCTTATTTGAATTTGAATTTGAATTTAGAGTAAGAGCAACACGACCACCTCTACACCCCATATAGATAGAGCCAGAGCAACACGACCACCTCTCCACGCCATACAGTCAAGTCAAGTCAAGTCAAATTTATTTCTATAGCACATTTAAAACAACATGAGCTGACCAAAGTGCTTTACAGACATACAGGCAGAATAAAAACAGGTCAACGGAGCAGACAACAAAATCTCACACATCCACAGACATCCAGAGACCAAGTTAAAATCCATGAGTAAAAGACTGGTATAATGAGCATTATAAAAGGCCAATTAGTTGCTACAATTCAAGTACATTCAAAAGCCAAAGAAAAGAGGTGGGTCTTAAGCTGTGCTTTGAAAGACTCCGTAGAGGGA
>CAKAOI010048055.1:14982-69256 GCA_916701655.1 Sebastiscus albofasciatus
CCAGAGCAACACGACCACCTGAGTCTGAAGCAGGACAAGCCAACACTAGGATCAGCATTGATTCATGGAGAGATCTTCATCTGGTCAGCAAACATTACTGCCAAGCAGCTGAAATATAGAGTGATATTGTGGTTTTAGCTGACGTGTGTCGCCTCACTGTTTTGAGCGATGCTCGTTCATGTCTATGTAGAGCGAGCACTTGCATGAGCAACAGGACGCTCACTTTCGTTGACTTAACAACATGAGCTGACCAAAGTGCTTTACAGACATACAGGCAGAATAAAAACAGGTCAACGGAGCAGACAACAACATCTCACACATCCACAGACATCCAGAGACCAAGTTAAAATCCATGAGTAAAAGACTGGTATAATGAGCGTTATAAAAGGCCAATTAGTTGCTACAATTCAAGTACATTCAAAAGCCAAAGAAAAGAGGTGGGTCTTAAGCTGTGCTTTGAAAGACTCCGTAGAGGGAGCAGATCTGATGTGGAGAGGCAGTTTGTTCCACAGACTAGGGCCCGCAACTGAGAAGGCGCGGTCGTCCCTGAGCTTCCACTGAGCCCGAGGGGCGACCAAAAGTGACTGGTCGGAAGACCTGAGTAACCTAGGTGGGGTATAGGGAGTTAAAAGGGCAGGTAGGTAGGAGGGAGCCGATCCATGAAGTGCTTTAAAGACAAATAATAAAGTCTTAAAATGGACTCTAAAAGTGACAGGGAGCCAGTGTAGGGAAGCGAGTACAGGGGAAATGTGCTCACATTTCCGGAAACCAGTTAAAAACCTTGCGACAGCATTCTGCACCTACTGCAGACGTGACAGTGAAGACTGGCTGACTCCCATGTAGAGGGAGTTACAGTAGTCAAGGCGAGAAGTAATAAAAGCATGGATAACTTTTTCACAATCCTGGAAAGATAGGATTGGTTTTATTTTTGTTAGGCTTCGCAGTTGGAAGAAGCTGCCTCTCACCACAGAGTTTATCTGTTTATCAAACTTAAAAGCAGAGTCAAAAATCATCCCATGGTTTTAGCTTTTCACACAGAATGCTGGTGTATTCGGTGGGGCAAAGAGAACCACCTCGGTTTTTAGTTAATTTAGCATCAGTAAGTTTTGGGACTTCCAGTCTTTAATGTCCTGGAGACAGTCGAACAGAGGTTGTAAAAACAGAGGTTTGGAACTTTTTAATGGTAGGTACAGCTGGGTATTGTCCGTAAAACAGTGAAAGGAGATGTTGTGCTTCCGATTGAGGGTTCCTAGTGGGAGCATAAAAAGGGAGAAGAGGAGAGGAGCCAGAACAGAGCCCTGAGGGACCCCGCAAGTAAAAGGGGCTGTGGAGGATGTAGCATTCCCTACAGACATCGAGAAACTTCTATTTTCGAGATATGACTTGAACCATTGTAGGGCTGTTACCTGGATCCCGACCCATTTTTCCATTCTGGAAATAAGGACTTCGTGATCCACTATATCGAAGGCCGCACTAAGATCTAAAAGTATTAAAATAGCACATTTCCCATTGTCAGCTGCTAATAATAAATCGTTTTGTACTTTTAAAAGAGCAGATTCAGTGCTGTGTTTGTCCCAACCAGACTGAAAAGCCTCGAAGATATAATTTTTGTTTAAAAACGGTTGAAGCTGCTGGTAGACAACCACAAACTGTGATGTCACTGATGAGGTCACAGTTTATGTGACATGATCATTTATGATCTCACAGATGAAACCACTGATGATGTCATAGAAATGTTAGTTTAGTCTGAATGAAAAAGATCATTGACTTCATCAAGGGAACTGTGAATACAACTATGTTAATGTTAATTCAAAAAATGTAAATACAGTAGAAAAAACAAACACTAAGACAAATCAATAGCATTAATGCTTAAAGCATTAATGCTTACCCTTCGTGTTCATGAATACTACTATGTGAATGTTAATTAAAAACATCAAAATAAAGTAAAATATGCTACCTAAAAAAATCCACTAAGACCTTCATGGTTAATAGCGTTGCCTAGCGTCTGTGCCAGGCAACCCTCCATCTGCTGACAGTGGAGGACCTGCGAGTCTTCTGTCTTCGGTCCCTGTCTGCGAGCAGAGCAAGTGGCCTGTCGTCCTACGCGTGGATGGTCCTACGTCCTACACGTGGATCTGTGATTGATGGGCGTAACGGGGGTAAACTTTCGACAACGTTTCGTGATGTCACTTATGATGTCACAGTTTATGTGACCACATCATTTATGACATCACAATGGCAACATTCCATCATGTCACGGATGATGTCACAGGAGAGTTAGTTTAATCTGATTGTCAAGACTTTCTGGCAATTGTAGTGTCCCATGTGTCTACTACTACTCTGTCAATCTCTGAGAAATCATTGACTTCATTGGAGGAACTATGACGACTACTATGTTGATGTTCATTTGAAAAACCTAAATGAGGTCAAATTTATTTAACTGTTCTGTGCCTTAAAGGTCCCATATTATAAAACGTGAGATGTTCAGGTATCTTTTATTATTAAGCAGGTTTAAACAAGCAGTCAGGAGTACTGTGCATGTGTGATGTCACAAATCTACGATATATGGAACATTTAAAGGTAAATGTGTCCCAGTTTATTTCCAGTTGCAGTGTATGTGAATGACATCAGCTGACAGAAAGGAAACATGGACCTAAACTGTTGCCTAGCAACGCAATTATGTTGCAGTACCATTGAAATGCACTAAAACGGAGCGTTTCAGACAGAGGGTGAATACAGGCATATTCAGGCAGACAGTATGAGGAAAATAAAGTTGTTTTTTTAACATTACAGCATGTAAATGAATAGGACCTTTAAAAAATGAAGGGCACTGTCAGTTTGATGATTGGGCTACATGTTTATTGGCATTGCCTAGCGTCTGCGTTGGACAATTCGATGGCAAGCTGTTTTAACATTTAATAGCTAAGCTTCACTATCTGGAATTAACATTAGAGATATCCACAATTGCGTTTTGATTAGTCGTAATGACATTAGAGCGGAAAAGACTGCTGTCATATATAGCGGCAAAAAAATCACAATTGCTGATCAAATGCTTTGATATAGAGTAGAATACAATAGCATCATATAGAGCTGATAGAATGCTGACATATAGAGCTGAATAGACATTCCTGTGGCATCATCATTTATGATGTCACAGAGGCAACATTCTATGATGTCAATGATAATGTTGCAGTTTATGTGACATCATCATTTATGATGTCACAGATGAAACCACTGATGATGTCACAGGAATGTTAGTTTAGTCTGAATGACAGAGATCATTGACTTCATCAAGGGAACTATGACTCCTACTATGTTGATGTTAATTTAAAAAAAACTACACAATAGGTGTACGATAGTACAATAGTAAGTTCATCATACTTTTGTGCGAATAAACAGTAGTATGTGTCTTTTCGGACACACTGAGAAGTAATTATATCATTACTTCCCCCTTGCCGGTTGGAGACGCATAACCATGGTAACCTGTACCAACCTCACGTGTTAGAATCGACGGTTTGTGAGATGCAAAGTCTGAATTCATTTCAAATATTTATTAAACCGAGCAAAGTGAAATCTTATATTTACAGTTAAATTGAAGTGTTATTGATGTTACAGAGCTGTCTGTCCACGTCTATTATGAACGCTGTCTTCACTACCACATTGCATTGTGGGATATTTATGCCACCGTAATGTTCAAAGTTGCATACTGCAATATTTTACCAGAAATGGTATGCAACTGGCGTACTATTGGTTTCATACTGAGGTTTCGGACCTACTAAAATATCTCACATACTGTTTTAGCGTACTAAATAGCATGTTAGTATGGAATTTTGGACGCAACCAAAAAATGTGATGTCACTGATGAGGTCACAGTTTATGTGACATGATCATTTATGATCTCACAGATGAAAGCACTGATGATGTCACAGGAATGTTAGTTTAGTCTGAATGACAGAGATCATTGACTTCATCAAGGAAATTGTGAATACAACTATGTTAATGTTAATTAAAAAATCAAAATAAAGTAAAATATGCTACCTAAAAAAAACACTAAGACAAATGAAAAGCATTAATGCTTAATGCATTAATGCTTTCCCTTCGTGGTTAATGGCGTTGCCTAGCGTCTGCGTCGAACAACCCTCCGTCTGCTGACAGTGGAGGACCTGCGAGTCTTCCGTCTTCTGTCTTCGGTCCCTGTCTGTCGTCCTACACGCGGCATTGTCAAAAAACACTTGTTTTTTGATCTGTGATTGATGGGTGTAACGGGGGTTCTATAAGTAAACTTTCGACGACGTTCCGTGATGTCACTTATGATGTCACAGTTTATGTGACATCATAAGTGACATCACAATGGCAACATTCCATCATGTCACGGATGATGTCACAGGAGAGTTAGTTTAATCTGATTGTCAAGACTTTCTGGCAATTGTAGTGTCCCATGTGTCTACTACTACTCTGTCAATCTCTGAGAAATCATTGACTTCATTGGAGGAACTATGACTACTACTATGTTGATGTTCATTTGAAAAACCTAAATGAGGTCAAA
Organism: Sebastiscus albofasciatus; assembly: GCA_916701655.1. Classification (NCBI taxonomy): domain Eukaryota; kingdom Metazoa; phylum Chordata; class Actinopteri; order Perciformes; family Sebastidae; genus Sebastiscus; species Sebastiscus albofasciatus. The sequence goes on from CAKAOI010048055.1 coordinate 19,529, forward strand.
TGTATTTAACTGTTCTGTGCCTTAAAGGTCCCATATTATAAAAAGTGAGATGTTCAGGTATCTTTTATTATTAAGCAGGTTTAAACAAGCAGTCAGGAGTACTATGCATGTGTAATGTCACAAATCTACGATATATGGAACATTTAAAGATAAATGTGTCCCAGTTTATTTCCAGTTGCAGTGTATGTGAATGACATCAGCTGACAGAAAGTAAACATGGACCTAAACTGTTGCCTAGCATCACAATTATGTTGCAGTTCCATTGAAATGCACTAAAACGGAGCGTTTCAGACAGAGGGTGAATATAGGCATATTCAGGCAGACAGCATGAGGAAAATAAAGTTGTTTTTTTAACATTACAGCATGTAAATGAATAGGACCTTTAAAAAAATGAAGGGCGCTGTCATTTTGATGATTGGGCTACATGTTTATTGGCATTGCCTAGCGTCTGCGTTGGACAATTCTATGGCAAGCTGTTTTAACATTTAATAGCTAAGCTTCACCATCTGGAATTAACATTAGAGATATCCACAATTGCGTTTTGATTAGTCGTAATGACATTAGAGCGTAAAAGAATGCTGTCATATATAGCGGCAAAAAATATCACAATTGCTGATCAAATGCTTTGATATAGAGTAGAATACAATAGCATCATATAGAGCTGATAAAATGCTGACATATGGAGTTGAATAGACATTCCTGTGGCATCATCATTTATGATTTCACAGAGGCAACATTCTATGATGTCAATGATAATGTTGCAGTTTATGTAATATTATCATTTATGATGTCATAGAGGCAACATTCTATGATGTCAATGATAATGTTGCAGTTTATGTAACATCATCATTTATGATCTCACAGATGAAACCACTGATGATGTCACAGGAATGTTAGTTGAGTCTGAATGACAGAGATCATTGACTTCATCAAGGGAACTGTGAATACAACTATGTGAATGTTAATTAAAAAAATCTAAATACAATAAAATATACTACCTAAAAAAAACACTTAGACAAATGAAAAGCATTAATGCTTAATTCAAGCTGTTTTAACATTTAATAGCTAAGCTTCACTATCTGGAATTAACATTAGCGATATCTACAATTGCGTTTTGATTAGTCATAATGACATTAGAGCGGAAAAGACTGCTGTCATATATAGTGGCACAAAATATCACAATTGTTGATCAAATGCTTTGATATAGAGTAGAATACAATAGCATCATATAGAGCTGATAGAATGCTGACATATAGAGCTGAATAGACATTTCTGTGGCATCATCATTTATGATGTCACAGAGGCAACATTCTATGATGTCAATGACAATGTTGTAGTTTATGTAACATCATCATTTATGATGTCACAGAGGCAACATTCTATTATGTCAATGATAATGTTGCAGTTGATGTAACATCATTTATGATGTCACAGAGGCAACATTCCATGATGTCAATGACGATGTCACAGGAATGCTAGTTTAATATGAATGACAGAAATCATTGACTTCATCAGAGGAACTATGACTCCTACTATGTTGATGTTAATAAAAAAAGAACAACTACACAATAGGTGTACGATAGTACAATAGTAAGTTCAGCATACTTTTGTGTGAATAAACAGTAGTATGTGTCTTTTTGGACACACTGAGAAGTAATTACATCATTACTTCCCTCTTGCCGGTTGGAGACGCATAACCATGGTAACCTGTACCAACCTCACGTGTTAGAATCGACGGTTTGTGAGATGCAAAGTCTGAATTCATTTCAAATATTTATTAAACCGAGCAAAGTGAAATCTTAAATTTACAGTTAAATTGAAGTGTTATTGATGTTACAGAGCTGTCTGTCCACGTCTATTATGAACGCTGTCTTCACTACTGCATTGCATTGTGGGATATTTATGCCACCGTAATGTTCAAAGTTGCATACTGTAATATTTTACCGGAAATAGTATGCAATTCACGTACTCTTGGTTTTATAGTAAGGTTTCGGACCTACTAAAATATCTCACATACTGTTTTAGCGTACTAAATAGCATGTAAGTATGGAATTTTGGAAGCAACCACAAACTGTGATGTCACTGATGAGGTCACAGTTTATGTGACATGATCATTTATGATCTCAGAGGTGAAACCACTGATGATGTCACAGGAATGTTAGTTTAGTCTGAATGACAGAGATCATTGACTTCATCAAGGGAACTGTGAATACTACTATGTTAATATTAAATACAGTAAAATATACTACCTAAAAAAAACACTAAGACAAATGAAAAGCATTAATGCTTAATTCAAGCTGTTTTAACATTTAATAGCTAAGCTTCACTATCTGGAATTAACATTAGCGATATCCACAATTGCGTTTTGATTAGTCATAATGATATTAGAGCGGAAAAGAATGCTGCCATATATAGTGGCAAAAAATATCACAATTGTTGATCAAATGCTTTGATATAGAGTAGAATACAATAGCATCATATAGAGTTGATAGAATTCTGACATATAGAGCTGAAAAGACATTCCTGTGGCATCATCATTTTTGATCTCATAGAGGCAACATTCTATGATGTCAATGATAATGTTGCAGTTTATGTAACATCATCATTTTTGATGTCACAGAGGCAACATTCTATGATGTCAATGATAATGTTGCAGTTTATGTAATATCATCATTTATGATCTCACAGAGGCAACATTCTATGATGTCAACGACGATGTTGCAGTTTATGTAATATTATCAATTATGATGTCACAGAGGCAACATTTTATGATGTCGATGATAATATTGCAGTTTATGTAACATTATCATTTATGATGTCACAGAGGCAACATTCCATGATGTCAATGACGATTTCACAGGAATGTTAATTTAATCTGAATGACAGAAATCATTGACTTCATCAAGGGAGCTATGACTCCTACTATGTTGATGTTAATTAAAAAAACAACAACTACACAATAGGTGTACGATAGTACAATAGTAAGTTCAACATACTTGTGTGTGAATAAACAGTAGTATGTGTCTTTTCGGACACACTGAGAAGTAATTATATCATTACTTCCCCCTTGCCGGTTGAAGACGCATAACCATGGTAACCTGTGCCAACCTCACGTGTTAGAATCGACGGTTTGTGAGATGCAAAGTCTGAATTCATTTCAAATATTTATTAAACCGAGCAAAGTGAAATCTTATATTTACAGTTAAATTGAAGTGTTATTGATGTTACAGAGCTGTCTGTCCACGTCTATTATGAACGTTGTCTTCACTACTGCATTGCATCGTGGGATATTTATGCCACCGTAATGTTCAAAGTTGCATACTGTAATATTTTACCGAAAACAGTATGCAATTTGCGTACTATTGGTTTCATACTGAGGTTTCAGACCTACTAAAATATCTCACATACTGTTTTAGCGTACTAAATAGCATGTAAATATGGAATTTTGGACGCAACCACAAACTGTGATGTCACTGATGAGGTCATAGTTTATGTGACTTTCCGTCAGAACTTGATTGCTTTTAGTATATAGTTCAGTTCAACATCAGTAGATACTGTTGGTATTAAACATGATTTCACATGACACATTTTACAGATACTCTAAAGCACATGTGTCAAACTCAAGGCCCGCGGGCCGAATCCGGCCCGGCACCTCATTTTATGTGGCCTGCAAGAGCTTGCAAAGAATATAATTTGCTCATCATACAACTCTATGCCGCTTTACAGAAGTACGGTGTCCATAAACTACATGTACCACAATGCATCTTGATTTTGTTACCTGCGCACTGAAGCATCTCAATATCAGCCATTTCCAGCAGCGGCACTCTATCAGAGTGATGTGGTCGCCAAAATGTCCAAGATTAATGTTTGTGTGAATATATGCGTACAGGAAACAGCAGAACAATCAAATGTGCACCCTTGGTCGCACTACTGACAAACAGTTTAGGGGAGAGGGATGTCGCAAGGTGTTTTAACTCCTGAGAGAATCAGGAAGGGAGCGGAGAAATGTTTGGCGTGTGTGTGTTTTGTACAACAATGTGACGGCTACTCCGTTACATTGTTGTACCATAGTTCTGCCGCTCTCAACTGCAACCAAAAAGTTAAACAAAGTCAATGTAATAAACAGTGCTTGATAATATTTGTGTGATGGTAAAAAAAAAATAACTTTATTACTCACTTGAAAATGTTAATCTGTGATGGATGAGTAATGATGAGGGTTTCTTAATCTCATAAATTCATGGGATCTATGTTATAATAAAAGATAGAAATGTGTGTGTGTTTGCCTACATTCAGTATTTTTTGTGTCTATACGTACATGCATATATATCGATGCACAAGCATGCGTTTTTGTTACTGAACTCATTTTTTAAATAAATTGTACATTAGTTGTACACTTGAATGTCTGCTTGCATAATTTTTCCTAGACTTCTGCTTTCAGAGCTAGTTATTAATTAAGTTATTACTAAAACCAATAATAATCAAATGCAGAGGCAATTATGTAATATGATAAAGAGTATATATATTTATATAGTCTTACAGTTACAACTGGCCCTTTGAGGGTGACCATAATGCTGATGTGGCCCGGGAGGAAACTGAGTTTGACACCCCTGCCCTAGACCAACGAGCCACGGAAAAGACCACTTTTTGATGTCCGCCTGACCAAATCCTGCTTAGGTCTGAGACTTCAATACAATTTCCATTATTGGGCGTCTTTAGTAGACATGGCTTGGCAAAAAGTGCAAAATCATCCTGAACGTTACTCAATTTTTGCTAGGACGCGCACGCTGGTAACGACAAGGCACTGCATTGTCCAAATTGCAAGTCTCACATTTCTTTTTTAGTCACTAGAGCAAGCTGTCTCTACCACCAAACTGAAGCTTTGGGGCTCGGCGGGGATTTGAATCCGGGACCTCTCGCACCCTAAGCGAGAATCATACCCCTTGACCAATGAGCCACGGAAAAGCCCTCTTTTTGATGTCCGCCCGACCAAATCCTACTTAGGTCTGCGACTTCAATACAATTTCCATTACATGACATGTGTCTTTAAAAGACATGGCTTTGTAAAAAGTGCAAGATTGTCCAGAACATGACTCAATTTTTGCTAGGACGTGAACGCTGGTAACGACAAGGCACTGCATTGTCCAAATTGCAAGTCTAACATTTCTTTTTCAGTCACTGAAGCAAGCTGTCTCCACCATCGAACTGCAGTTTTGGGGCTCGTCCGGGATTTGAACCCGGGACCTCTCACACCCGAAGCGAGAATCATACCCCTAGACCAACGAGCCACGGAAAAGACCACTTCTTGATGTCTGCCCGACCAAATCCTGCTTAGGTCTGCGACTTCAATACAATTTCCATTACATGACATGTGTCTTTAAAAGACATGGCTTTGTAAAAAGTGCAAGATTGTCCAGAACATGACTCAATTTTTGCTAGGACGTGAACGCTGGTAACGACAAGGCACTGCATTGTCCAAATTGCAAGTCTAACATTTCTTTTTCAGTCACTGAAGCAAGCTGTCTCCACCATCGAACTGCAGTTTTGGGGCTCGTCCGGGATTTGAACCCGGGACCTCTCACACCCGAAGCGAGAATCATACCCCTAGACCAACGAGCCACGGAAAAGACCACTTCTTGATGTCTGCCCGACCAAATCCTGCTTAGGTCTGCGACTTCAATACAATTTCCATTACATGACATGTGTCTTTAAAAGACATGGCTTTGTAAAAAGTGCAAGATTGTCCAGAACATGACTCAATTTTTGCTAGGACGTGAACGCTGGTAACGACAAGGCACTGCATTGTCCAAATTGCAAGTCTAACATTTCTTTTTCAGTCACTGAAGCAAGCTGTCTCCACCATCGAACTGCAGTTTTGGGGCTCGTCCGGGATTTGAACCCGGGACCTCTCACACCCGAAGCGAGAATCATACCCCTAGACCAACGAGCCACGGAAAAGACCACTTCTTGATGTCTGCCCGACCAAATCCTGCTTAGGTCTGCGACTTCAATACAATTTCCATTATTGGGCGTATGTCTTTAATAGACATGGCTTGGCAAAAAGTGCAAGATTGTCCTGAACGTGACTAAATGTTTGCTAGAAATCACCCGCTGGTGACGAGAAGTTACTGCATTGTCCAAATTGCAAGACGCACATTTCTTTTTCAGTCACTAAAGCAGGCTGTCTATACCACCAAACTGAAGCTTTGGGGCTCGTTCGGGATTTGAATTCTGGACCTCTCGCACCCAAAGCGAGAATCATACCCCTAGACCAACGAGCCACGCACAAGTACACTTCTTTGATGTCCGCCCGACCAAATCCTGCTTAGGTCTGAGACTTCAATACACTTTCCATTATATGACATGAGTTTTTAAAAGACATGGCTTTGTAAAAAGTGCAAGATTGACCTGAACGTAAGATGAACGTGACTAAATTTTTGCTAAGACGCACACGCTCGTAACGACAAGGCACTGCATTGTCCAAATTGCAAGTCTCACATTTCTTTTTCAGTCACTAAAGCAAGCTGTCTCCACCATCGAACTGTAGCTTTGGGGCTCGTCCGGGATTTGAACCCGGGACCTCTCGCACCCGAAGCGAGAATCATACCCCTAGACCAACGAGCCACGGAAAAGACCACTTTTTGATGTCCGCCCGACCAAATCCTGCTTATGTCTGCGACTTCAATACAATTTCCAATATTTGCCATGTGTCTTCTATAGGCATGGCTTTGCAAAAAGTGCAGGATCGTCCTGCGCAGAGGACGTAGGTGACACACACACAATGATAAAAGCAAGGTACTGCACTGTCCAAAATTTTAGATGCACTTTTATTTTTCAGTCACTTAAGTGAAATTTCACTACCACCGTACTCATACTGTTGTACAAGATTGTTCTGAACCTAAGACGAACGTGACTCAATTTTGCTAGAACGCACATGCTGGTAACGACAAGGCACTGCATTCCAAATTGCAAGACGCACATTTCTTTTTCAGTCACTAAAGCAAGCTGTCTCTGCCACCGAACTGAAGCTCTTAGGTTTGTCCGGGAATTTAACACGTTACAGACAAAGCACTGCATTGACCAAATTTTAAAGAGCAACAAAAACCTGCTTAGATCTGCACCTTCTATACAATTTCCATTATTTGGCATGTGTCTTCCATAAGACATGTGTCTTTAGTATAGCCTTGCAAAAAATGCAGCCAATTTTGGCTACAAGGCAACACAATGTTACCTGCAAGGCACTGCATTGGCACAATTGTAAAGCACACATTTATTTTACTGCACTATTTTTCGCTCACTAAATGTCGCCATGACCCCACTCTAGATCTTGAGTTCGTCTGAGATTTTAACCCTGGATCTTTCACCCCAAAATGAGGATCATAACCCTAGACCAACAAGACAGGCAAGTGGCATTTCATGTCCGCCCAACGAAATCCTGTTTAGAGCTGCAACTGCCATACGAGAATCATAGGCATAGGATAATCATACCCCTAGACAAATGAGCAAATGAAGGAACATTTGATGTCCGCCCCACAAAATTTTGCTTCAACCTGCAACTGCCATACCATTTCCATTATTTGGCATCTGTCTTAAAAGGCATGGCTTGGCAAACAAAATGCGTGGTCATCCTGCATAAAAGTTGAACCTGGCTCAATTTTTTCTGAAACGAAAAACAATGTCACTGGGAAGCCACTGCATTTGGCAAATTGTAAAGCGCACATTGTTTACAACCCTTTTTTTGGCTCACTGAAATAAAATGTTTCTATCGCTCCTCTCTAGTGCTTGTGCTTAGCATGAATCAATCCCTTAGATCAACTCTCCAAGCTAACAAAGCCCCATGGAATCATGTTTAGTCCAGTAACTGCCATATGAGAATAATACCTATATTAATGAGTTAATTGAAACTGAGTTTCTCAACAGTTCCCTTCATAATTCTTTTCCTCCCGTCAAAAAGAAGTACAGGTGATTTGTCCAACAACTTTGCATTGATGACATGCTGAAAAAACAGAATTATCACTTTCCCAAATGGTCCTGAGTTGAACAAAGAAAGAGAATCAAGAACCAGGGAGACACAGTATTTCTATTCTCTCGCGCTACACAGTATTGATGTACACAATTGTCTAATCACTAATTGAAAAAGGATTGGCCTGAGGGGAAAGAGCATTGTTGAGAGAGACGAGGAAAGCCCTTCTTTGTCTCCAATTGGATCACAATCTTTTTCATTTCTTATCTCATTCTGCTCCTTTTCTCACACTGATATGATATTTTACTCGGTCTTTCCTTTACTCTAACTTAATTCAATTCAAATCACTTTTTTTTTTCACATGACAAAGAAAGTTGGTTGTTTGCCAAAGCAACTTTAGTGCAACAATACCGATTGTTTGACCCATCCAACCCCTGTGCTTTATCGTTCTTTATACAATGTCAGTTCCTCTGACCGTCTAATAATGACATGGATGGGTTTACATTGAGGTTAGTTGAAATCCTGGTGCATCCCATAGTACAGACACTAAGAAGTGCCTCTGTGTGTCGGTATCAGATGCCGACCAAGACCAAGCAGCGGTATTTGACGAGTTGGGAGTGAGACCGGGTTGGAACAGGAGACAATCCCAGATGCTTCCCATTAAAAAGCTTGAAGTTTCACTTTCACTCTCCAATTTTTGGTGAACATATGACCATTACCAAGTCAGGTCACTTTTGAATCTAATTTTCAAAAATGTTCACGTTTGCCATCATTTTTACGCATTGTTTATAATCCCCAGAGGATGAATCCTTTCAGTTTGGGACAACTCCCTTAGAATATTTCCATTACATTTACTGATCACATTCCTTCTCCTTTGTTGATAAACCCTTCTGGTTTAATGACGCAGTGGCTGTTCCACTGGTGCCACCCTTACTACTAGTGGTAAGGCTTTAAAAATACAAAATGTCAGTATGTTGCTTGTTCTGTCCAACACCTTTGTATTGTTGGCTGTAATGTACATTGGAGCCTGTAAGGGCCGCTTTGGACTTTGAGTCTCACTGTTCAGCCATTCAATCATGTTGCCAATCAATTGCATCACCACCCTTTCTCCCTTCCTCTTTGCCACTCTCTCCGTCTGTCTTTCGCTCTCCCTTTCACACACACATAAACACACACACTCTGTCTTTTGCCTCAGTCCATATTGATGACCAGGGCATAATAACAGAGGTGACATGGTTGACTTGTTTCAAGCAATTATCCTCTGGCTCATTATTGGCAGGTAGGGATTGCATGTACATTATGTGTGTGTGTGTCTGCTGGGGCTGTGTGGGTGTATCTACCAATGTATGGATATGTGTGCTAAATTCAACTTGTGTGTGCGCGTGTGTGTGTGTGTGTGTGTGTGTGTGTGTGTGTGTGTGTGTGTGAAAGAGAGAGAGTCTGTGGGTATACCTAAAAAGGCTAATGGTAATTAGCAGTATTAATGGTGTTAGCCAATTAGTTAACGTGCCCTGAAGAACGCCGAGCATTGAAGTAAAGGGCAGGGGAGTTATTTGTCTTCCCAAGGCCAAACTAGCCAGGAAGGTGTATAATCCAGAGCGCATGCACACACGCACAACACAGAGCAGGAGTAGCTTGTAGATACAGAATCAAGAGATAGCTGATATACATGATATCAGCAAGTACATGACCATATACACACAGAAGAAGCAAAAAAGGCATACAAACATGCACGCATACAAACCCAGTAGCCATATTTTAAGCTGAAGCACACTCCCATTGATTAGGAGCATTTTGCAACATTTTGCATTTTTGCAAAACCCTGTTGAAAGAATAAAGAACCAGAAAAGAAGAAGAGGAAGTGATATAGGCTTACTGCTAATAGGGTGCAAACATGAGAAAGAACAAAATCAAAGAAAACTGGAATTGAGGGTAAGAAAGACAAAATGAAAGATAGAAAAAGATGAAGTGAATAATCAAATACAAATTTTGTGTGATGATCTTTTTTTTTTCAAAACCTCAACCTCTCACAATTCAAATGAAAGCATTTTTAAATTTCAGGCAGAGTGTTTTCCTTAAATTCACACGTGACGCCAACAGCAGCCTTCTGAGTGAATGACCTGTGTTGACCTACCCATCCACCCGGACCTCCTCCCTACTTTCGCCGACTATATAAAATGTGATACGTCAAAGACAAAGATAATACAGGAGAAAATATGTTTCCCTCAAAATTTAAATGACAATGCAGTGACGTTGTATGGGAATGTAATTTGTAGGAGACCAGGCATGTGTATGTGTGTGTGTGTGTGTGTGTGTCAATGGCGTCTAGTGACTCAAAAAATTGGGGAGGACAGGAGGAAAACCAACCCACGGTGGTGTCATGTTATTTTATTAATTTATTTCTCGTATTTTGCACTTGCACCTCCATTTTATGTATAGACTCAGTGCTGCTTGATATATGTGTTCTCATATTGCTAATTCTATCATGGGATTTTGATTTTTGTAAATTTTTTATCTGGAAATGACTTTGTACTTAAGTTTGATAAGTGTTATATAAATTATTAGTATTACTACACTAGTTGCCTAGGTTACTTATCTCTACTTTTGTATGTAAAATGAACAATTAAGCAGTAAAACAATAGCTTTTGAGATTTCTTAAAAACAATCACTCGCTGTCTCAGGAGTGTGTGTAATGTGTCACTAGAAGCCTGTCTGTAAACTCCTGCCCGTACAGCAATCCGTTGCCCACACCGGGTTCCTGCACCGCAGGTCTCCGTAGCGGTCCAACGTGCTGCTCTGGATCCCGGTGCAATGGACTGCTGTACGGGCAGTTTACAGACAGGCTTCTAGTGACGCGCGACAGACTGCTGCACCGGGTTCTTCAGAGCTGCTACAACAAGCTACCTGCTGCGTTAGCTACCACTAGTAGTAGGGCTGACCGATAAATTGCCAACACTAGAATAGTATTAGTAATTAGCTATCACTAGTAGCTAGCTACAGCTCAATAAAAAGCCCTAAATAAAAAAATATTTGTTTTGTTATGTGTTTAAAAGTAGTTCACAATTTACATGTTGTAATTCATTTCCTGGTATGATACTGTCTGATAATTTACTGCCAGTTCATCACGTACAATACAGCGGTAGAGACTGAAGACGACATTTGGACATCATCATTGGACCAACGGGCTGTCAATCATGTAGGTTATCCTCCCTAGGAGCGTCATTTGACGTGTTTTGGCCAATCACAGACAAGCATGTAAAAAAGTGAAATGCATTGAGTTAATAAAAGATGTCCCGTCCTAAGGGAGGACAGAGTGTGCTCGTTCTCCCTTACCCCCCACAATGCCACAACCACTTCACACACACACAGGCTGTCCTTTCCCCTCTGCCCTGCAGGGTCGCTGTTGAGGCATTTTAATCAGAATTTAAATCATGGATTTTTTTTTTCCAAAGAAGAAATAAAAAATATTTTATAAATGATTCTGAGATTTGGTAATAGTTTATTTCAACCAATTACTCTTTTTTATATTTTGATCTCCCTCTTGCCTCTCAAAAAAATAGAGGAGGAGCAACCTCATCCGCCTCTATGGACCAGCCTCCACTGGTATGTGTATGTGTATGTGTATACATTCCTGCCTCTCCTTGTGTGTGTGTGTGTGTGTGTGTGTGTAAAGGCCAGTTGGGCAGTGGGCTGTTCCAGAGAGAGGTAACCTTTGCTTGTATAGTAGTAAGAAATGCACTCCGACAGCCTGAGGTAGAACTCTCTGGAAACCTGTATTCACACACAATGATGGCTTACACTGTACACAAAATGAGGCACATGGTGTCACACACAAACACACACACACACAGACATACACAGACACATTTACCTGAGCTGCCAAAGGGGGGAAAAAAACTATTTGACCGTTCAGACTGACGAAAAACAGCTTGGCATCAGGGCCATGCACTTTAATTCAACTTTTTGTTTTTACATTTAATTACTTTTTAACTTATCCGTGCACTATGGACACTAAACCCGTTGAGTTTGCTCTAGTTTATCTACTGGTTCTTGCACTGTTTACAACCACACACAGCCATGGCCTCCATTGTTTACACCAGGGATCAGCTGTTAGCACTCAGTAACAAGGCGGAGCTGCTACCGGAGGAGAGACTGGGACTGAAGGTACGTGTCCACAGGGGCATTTTTTATCGCAAGGGATCGCCTCAACCCAACATTGGACACTTGGTGGGCTGTCACCAGAAACAATGCACTAGGCTCCTGATTGGACGAACGCTTTCCCTCTGTGGCCTGCTGCTCCCAGCTTTCAAACCGGAAACAGTATGGAGGCTTGTTTGGAAACTTTCTTCACTTATTTCGTGAAAATAGTTCACCGAAATGTGTTTCTGAGAACATTTGAGGCGAGAAATAATCCATGCAGTTGCTGAATCTGTCTTTATTTTGGATCGACAAAGTTTATTTTAAAAGATTCTCGGGAGTTTCGGATGGCGGCGAGTTGCGTCGGACGCCTGTGATTTACATAAAGTAGACTAGCCCTCAACTTTATGCAAATGTGGAGCGGGCATTGTGACGCTCCGTTTCACGAATCGTGTCGCCACGCTACCAGAATGCATTGCACGGCTGCTTACATAGACAACGAATGGGAAGCGTGGAAAGGACGGAGCCTGTGGACACGTACCATGAGCAAACCGTCCAACGAACTCTATGTCTGTCTGTGTGTATCTACCAAAAGAAATTCTCGCATGTCATCGCGATATCGGCATATATTCCCCCCCTCTGCCAATACTGATGTGGCCTGTGATGTCATCCACTCAGCTACAAGCAGGCTTCAGACACAAAACCCACCTTCTTATTCTGCCCACATTCACTCAGTATGTTACATGCCACACCACAGACAATAAAACACTGGATTAATTTTATGCCAACAACAAGGAAGCATACAACTGCTCACCTCTCCCTCCCCTGGGAAAATCTGATCACAACTCGGTGCACCTCCTGCCTGTATACAAAACCTCTCATACACAGGCAGCCAGCTGTCACTCTCCCAGTGAAAAGATGGTCCGATGAGACTGACGAGGCTACGAAGGACTGTTTTGATTCAACAATGCGGGAAGCTTTTAGTGAAGCTCATGGGGAGGACATTGATTGTCTCACACACACACACTGTATAAGAGACTATGTCAACTTCTGTGTGGAGAATGATGTGGGGTTGTACAGTGTTTTTCTCCAACACCAAACTGTGGATTTCTCCTGACATAAAGGCTCTCCCCAAGGAAAAAACAGAAAATGCTTTAAGGTCAGGAAATAAGGAAGAGCTGAAGAATGAGCAGAGAGAGCTGAGGAAGAGGATCAGGGTAGGAAAAAACAGTTACATGTAGGAAAATGGAGACTCAGTTGCAGCAGAACAACATCAGTGGAGTCTGGAGGGGCCTTAAAACCATCTCAGGTTACAAGGAACAAGTTCTCTGACGTCTCTGCAATCGTCGACCTGATCACAGACGGCGACGACGGAATACATTGAACTGATCCAGGACTTTGTGGGTTGTGTAACAATAGGATTGTCTGTGTAACGACGGCTCGCCGTTACTGGAGGTTAATTATAGTAACTTTAACTATAACTGTAATTACAATGCATAAATGGTTATTGAACGCACTTATTGGCACATTTTGTTAACAGAGTAAATAAACACACAGATGTATTTATTGATCAATTCATTTATTGTTGATGTATTTCAGTGGGGTGAGGTTGGCGTGCGGGGTATTTTACAGCGGGGACGTGGGGCAATTCCATCTCGTTCTCCTGTAAAATGCCAAAATACTTATTAAAATGCACATTGATTTATACCCCAGTAGTGGAAGAAGGTAATGTGGGATAAGGAAGTAGATTGAAGATTGTCGATTGACTTGTATTAACAATAAAACGGTCATGTCAATATCATGCATGGACTTACCTCTGCCTGTTTCCGTCTCCCAGGGTGTTCGGGCAAAAAAGATCCCTGGGGGGCTCGTGCACCAATAAATAGTTCCGGAAGGGTAAAACCAGTGGGAAGAGGGTAGAGGGGAGTTCGGCGGGACTGTTTTAAATGTATTTATTCAGGTGAAATATGTATTGGTATTCAGTTAAGATATTTAGGTGTGTATTTATTAAGAGTATTTATATTTTGGGTAATGGTTTTATGTAAATAGATTTGTATATTTTTGTATATTTGTGTGTTGTATTTAATATGAGGAATGGTATGTGCCAATTGAATGGGCTATATAAGGCTGGTGAATCTAAGTTGAGTGGGTAATACTAAGTTGGAGGCCAACGTGTGTGTACGGTGCAGTGAAAGAAAAATAAAATGTTTTCAATGCTGAAACGCCATCCGGTTGTGGACTTCTCATTGCCTCCAAGACCTTTCGGGCATTCTAACAGTCTGATTGAATAAAGTCACAAGTAAGCAAGTACAATGCTTTAACTGTCCATTCTGTATGGTTTATGAAGAACAGAACAGAATGAAACAGGTTGGTGCCAGCAGAACCGCCTTCAGATCCAACGCAGGGAGAACCAAAGAGATGGTGGTTGACTTCCGCAGGTGCAAACACTCTCCTCCTGTACCAGTGAACATCCAGGGAATGGACATTGAGATTGTAAAATCTTACAAGTACCTGGGTGTTTCACCTGAACAATAAACTGGACTGGATAGACAACACAAACGCACTTTACAAAAAGAGATGGAGTAGTCTATCTGCTCAGGAGACTCAGGTCTTTTGGAATGCAGGGAACACTCCCGATGAACTTTTTTGACTCTGTGGTGGCATCAGCCATCTTCTATGGAGTGGTCTGCTGGGGGCAGCAGCATCTCGACTGCTGACAGGAAGAGGCTTAACTGACTGGTTAAGAAGGCCGGCTCTGTCCTGGGATGCCCCCCCTCGACCCAGTGGAAGTGGTGGGAGACAGGAGAATGATGGCTAAGCTATTATCCCTGATGGAGAACTGTTCCATCCCATGCAGGACACTCTGACAGCACTGGGCAGCTCCTTCACTAACAGTGTGTGAAGGAGAGATACTACAGGTCATTCCTTCCTGCTGCTGTCAGACTCTACAATCACCGCTGCTCCCAGTAGACTGTACACACCAAAACTGACATTTCATTTATTGTGCAATATAAATGTATACCACTGTACAATATCCATATTCTGTACTATATCAACTATTTCATAGTTCATGTGAAATAATGTTGGTCTACTACTGTATTTTGTATATTTGTATGTACTTTTTTATATTTTGTTCATAACTATTTACTGTTTTCTTAATTTTATAACTTTATTGTTTACTTACTTATTGTACTGTTTTATACTGATGCATCTCGTTGTTTGCTCTGTCCCCTTTGCTGCGGTAACACTGCAAATCTCCCCTCTGTGGGATTAATAAAGGATTATCTTATCTCATTTTATTTGATCTCACTGTGAACATTTAGACACTTGATTTATTCAATGATTTGATCTTGGTTTATTGATTCATGATGGTAGTCATACAGACAAAATAACAGGACAGTGATCTGACATGCTTAGACGCCATGTAATCAAGGTAAGTAATGACTCAAATTTGAGCATTGTATTCTCTGTGGTAAGATTAAGATAAACCCTTTTTTGATCCCCAGAGGGGAAAATTCGACAACAGGTAAATCTTGGAATATAGAATAATTCTGAAATTGCAACTCTTTTCCAACGAAAGTAGCTAGCAGCATTAGCCCCAAAAGTCCCTAAATCTAGAGAGAAAGTCGCCAAGTTGACAACACTGACAGTCCATCGCATCAGGGTTAGGGTTATATGAAGCTACACATATCATAATGAATGTCTAAGCACAAACATGACTAGCAGCTTGTGGACTACTACGGTGACGTGCAATGAGGAATGCAGGCAGGTATGTAGATAGGCATGTAGCCCATCCAATCAATGTATTCGGGTCGAATGAGATGACTGGACGGTCTTCTTATAGTTCTGTGACAGCCACAGATGCCGGATTTTTCTTTTCTTTTTTTTTGTCAGATTGATTGCTGTCAGGATGTAATGAGTAATTTTAACAAATATAACAAATGTATCTGAACATCATAACCAACCCATAGCTTTAAATTGTGGTTAGCTAGTAGGTATACAATATGCAAAAAGAGAAACATCAGCTAATCACACACCACACACAAAACCACACACACACACACACACACACATGCATGCACTGAACTGACAGAAATAAAGGCATTTCTCAAAACTGCACACGCACACTCCCACTGTCGCTCACCCTCATGCATGACTGCACACACAGACAATAATACTTGCAGGTAAGCAGCTGCTCGGATATGGTACACACTTACTCAGGGCTATGCAGAGAATCACGTTTTAAAATGCACACACACATGAGCCACACAATCACACACACACACACACACACACACACACACACATTTGAGGTTCCTGCCAGAGTGTGACTGATTGAATTTCAACCTTCTCCATGTCTGCAGGCCAAAGGCAGCAGCAACCGCTGAGCAATGCACATTTTACTGCTCTCTCTGCCTGCATCAGAGACTGTGTGTGTGTTTGTGTGTATCACTGATTTTGCCATTTCACCTGTCCATATGTAAAGGTCACAGAAATAGTGTAATTTTGGAGGTCTTTAATTCTGAGAAAAAAGCTCACGATGCTTCCAGTATTCCTAAAACAGCCTCTCCCTGACATATTCTGCATGTCTTTTACTTCTTTGTTTCATGCAATTTATGCAACTATTCAAACATCTTGGGTCATTTGTAATATGTGTTGCTTTTAATACCACTTTTGATGTATGCAAATTAAACTTTTGATTGAAGAAAAAGCCTCATCAGTGTGAGATAATGAGTAATCATGAGTCCCATCTCAAAAGGCCAAAACTGGATGGAAAAAGCCTTTAAAGCTGTGTTTAAATAATCAGACACTGTACTACTGCACACTGACAATTAATCAAATCAAATCAGACAGCGAAACTTCATTTCCATGTGTTAGCAGCAAGCAACCACCACCATGGCCACCAAGTTGTGAAGCCAGTACAGATGTGCTTTAAAATAACTCAACACATTGAACAGCTGGTAAATGGTGTCCCAAAAATGCAGGATTCATAAAGTCCCTACTTATTTCCTAAAAGTTTCAAGTTCCTCACACAAGTGGTTAGGCTCTTAACGGCTAATTTAGCTACCAACGCCTTGATGACAGTCGTGACAGTTGTTTTTACCATTAAGAAGATATTAAAACCTAAAGAGAAGTCTCTTATGGGGTCATTTTTCGTTGAACAATGTGGCTCTCAGCCTATTAGAATCAGTTGTTGTGGTTACCTCTCCCTTGTTCTTCCCCAGCTTCACTGACGCTTCCTGCACTTTTCCAAAGTGTATATTCTCTGGCTCCAGTACCTCCAGAATAGTAACTCCAAACACACTACACAAATCATTGTGTTTTGGGCAATGTGGTCAGCAGAGTGATCATCAACATTACTGCATCCATACTTTTATTATGGTGGCAGTTGTCAACTCTGACCAATAAAAGCAGACGCTCAGATAAAAAGAAGGCCACTTCTGACCCCTCTACAACTTCATACAGAGATTCATAGTCAGCAATAGTGTCACACAAGCAGTGTATAAAGCTATTAAAAAAAAAAAATGAACCCTCCTTTCCCAACATGTAATTTTGGAAAGATAATTACAAAAGTAGTCAGAATGTTTTGTCATCATGACTTCAAGTGACAGAGACAATTCTTAGCCTTTTGTCTAATGATTCAGTTCCCGGTTTGTTTTTTACTTTAAAGACATTGGAAGGCAACTTAACTCATTTTCACTTATCAGAATGTATTTCTTCCATGGCAGTAAAATATCTTACACAAAAATTCCTGTAAGTTAAACTGGGCTAACTAAACATTTTTAGGGTTTATTAATTAAAATATATATAAACAACCATGAAAAAACATAAAATAAAATAAATAATAAAATAATTAATTAAAAAAAGAAAATCTGCTGATGTTAATAGATTCATGTCTAATCATCAATATAATAACAATTCCCACCTTTTCAAGAGTAATTCCAGAATTTAAAATAGTTTTGTATTGAAGTCAATACAGTATCGATCATATTGGAGGAGTTTATTATTCTACAGAAAGTGATTTGATAAGTCTCTATGACATTTTGATATGTTTTTGAAAAGTTTTCACTATTGCAATTCAAACCAACCAGATAGAAAATGGCCAAACAATTATCTTGACAGAAAACAATTGCATCACTTAGCTAATACACTTTTCAATGGTTCAAGGCTAAAAGTTACAACACAATGACCACAAAACAAAACAGAATTAAAGCTGCAAGCAGCAATGAATGGACCCTCGCACCTTCCCGCGCGTCAGGGGAACTAGGAGGAGTTTGTTAAAGTACGTGGTCTATAAAACGCTAAAAATGGGCGAAAATCTCACATTAAATTCAAAATGGCTGACTTCCTGTTCAGTTTTGGGCATACCTTCAAGAGTTTTTTTTGTGCGTCTCCACATGTTACATCTGTCTGCCAAATTTCATACATGTAGATGAAACCAGAGGTAGGGGCTCAATTTCTCCAACTTTCTAGGGGGCGCTAGCGAGCCATTTTGCAACACCTAAGCCCAAGACCCTTAAAATATAAAATTTTTCATCGCGTCTGATGAGTGTGCCAAGTTTTTTGGCCCTCTAAGGCCCTCAAAAAGGTAATTAATTTGCCTGAAAAAGAAAAAGAAAAAGAATTCCTACAGTTTCAATAGGGCCTTCACTGGCCAATGTTGTCGGTGCTCAGGCCCTAAATATTGCCTCTTTGTCTGAGAGCTAATTAACTAACTAATCAGAACCATTTATGTACTTATGATCATACGGTGTAACCTCAGTTTCAGGCAAACAGCTGATTAAGAACAGTAGGCCTACAGTATACAGTGTTTGATCACACACAATGAAAGAACAACATCTGTATTAGGAAGAAGTTGTCCCTCAACTCATTCAGTATCAACAGTACTGAATAGCAACTACAAGCAGACTACAAAAGGACAAAAACACAGCTGCTGGAACCACTTTGGCCACCAGACTCTGCACCGCTCCTGAAAGTAATACATTGGTCTATAACCCTTTTGTGCGTCCTCATTCACAGGCAGATGGGTCATCAGCTTTTGTTGCCTTCGTTGCATCAGTCAGCTAGAGGGGCACAGGGACAGTAAATCAGAAGACAGCCACTGAATGAATGAATGCCCCCACCTTTCTCATCATGACCTCTAGCTTGTTTTCAGATTCAATCCATTACAGATTATGTTTGGTCCCATTTACCAATCCCCATTCCAGCCGAAAGCAATACTGACCACTGACCACTTCAGCCGTAGATTGATTTGCAGGACGCCTGGGGGACAGAAAAGACACAAGAAGACTGATGACTCAATATCCATAATAACCGAGGCCCCAGTTTAATTTGCTTTTCAATTCAATCAGCTTCTTCACTTCCAAGTCGATCGTTTTTCTACAAAAAATTCAAAACGCCCTTATGCTTGAGCAGGTTGTCACATCTGAGCCAATTTAGACATAACTGTGAATGAATGCTGTGTCAAAAGCAAATGACTTTTAGGGTCAAACCAAATAATATGGATGAAGAGAGTGGACGGAGATGACAGAAATCTTGTCAGTCCAGTCCGGTTTTGTTTCATAGGTCTTTTTGGTGAAGCTGATTGGGGTTGAGAGGACTATTCAATCAGCAGCTTAGTCTCTTAGTCTCTGTCTTTTAGATTGAGAAGTACTTGCCTAAAACTGTAACCTTCTCTGACCTTCTAACTAGGTTAACTGAGCAAAGCAGTCATATTTTGGTGGATTCTGCTGCTCATGCTATCTGCTAACTTGTGCTTATTATTCTGTTTTCCCACAATTTTGGAAGAATGGGAAAAATTAGAAAAAATCTACACTTATTCTAATAAGAAAATAAAACTGTAGCAGTCAAGTCACATATGCCCTACTCCTCCAATCCACCATACACAAGATTGATCTGTACATTGCCTGAAGGACATAGTGGAGATGAAGGCAGGGACTAGATTATATGACCCATCTCCATCACAATGACCTGAAGCGTCAAACTACTGACCCTAAAAGTCCCATTACTTATTTGGATGGATTTAGCCAGAATCTGTCTTGGCTTTGGATCTCAAGTCACACTACCGAAGCTAAGAGTGTAAACCTCCAAACTATTGATTTGTATGAAGCCTGGGGGGACAGAGGAGACAGTAATTGAAGACTTGCAGGAAAAAAGGGCATATTTCCATCAAGTGAACCTGATGGGTCAAACTACAGAGCTATCATATATCGAACAGTGAAACATGTAAAGCCTCCTTTATGCAAACAAAATACCATTTTCCAATTTTGTGCCGGTGTCTCAGGGAACAGATAAACATAGTAGATAAATCCTTTGATCGCCTTCCCTGTTATGTGATCACAACATTCTCTGTAATTGCATCTCATGTGCATTTGGCTGTTTGTCTAATTGTCATTGTCTACATGAGAAGAGAAAAGAACTGCAGAGAATTGCTTTGATTTGACTCAATTAACATAAAGTAAAGACAGTTTATGTAATTAGTTTTGGGTTACCTTAAAATGTCATTGAAATGAACCATTATCTCTCATAACAATAGTAAAAAAAAATATTTGGAGAGAGACAAAAGAAAATTCATACCACAAATGAAAATGGCAATGAAAAGGATCCACTTACAAGATAAAATTAACTTCTTGGAACAACTAGAAGTTACTGCTCTGTGAAAGCCGCAAACAGCGGCATAACTGAAAATGTTGAGTTTCCTGTTAACTCTATTATTTCCAAAGGTTCAATGTGTAGAATTTTAAAATGTTGGATTCGGAGGGTAACATCCTGGAGTCTGCTGCTTGTTTGGCACCATGTGCCCAGCCAAAAGAATCCAGCACATAAAGCTTGGTAAAAGGTTCAATTGTTTTTTAATCATTTCTCCGTACTTGCCCAACAACTAGCGGAGATTCTAAGAAGTTTTTGGTCCCGACCAAGAATGAACCCCTTGTAATGCTGAAAATATTCTTCTATGAAGATATACATAAATACTTTTGGCAAACCTGCCGGGCAAACAAGTTGATTGGTTGATTCAACTCCTGTTAGGAGGCAGGTTCAAAGTAAACCCAAACAAACTTACACATACTACATACAAGTCTGAGCAACGTCTGTGCACGCTTGCCTACGTGCACTCTGCAGAAGCATCATTCAAAAATCATAACACTTTTTTTTTGTCATTTTTACACTTAAAGGTCTCTTATCGTGCTCATTTTCAGGTTCATACTTGTATTTTGTGTTTCTATTAGAACATGTAAATGTAACTGTAATGTTAAAAAAACCCCATTATTTTCCTCATCCTGTCTGCCTGAATATACCTGTACTCACCCTCTGTCTGAAATGCTCTGTTTTAGTGAATTTCAATGGAATTGCAACATAATTCCGTTGCTAGGCAACATTTTGGGTCCATGTTTACTTCCTGTCAGCTGATGTTATTTACATACACTGCAAAAGGAAATAAACTGGGACACATTTAGAATGTTTATGTTTAAAACCATGTAGTGAGCTATATATTGTATATTTGTGACATCACAAATGGACAGAAATCCTAACGGCTTGTTTCAAACACACAATTTCTGAATACGGGCTGTGTGTATTACTCCATATATTGAGCGTTTTTATAGTTTGTTATAATTATTATAATTTATATAGCACTCAAACCTGCTTTATAATATAACATACATGAAAATCTCACTTTATACAATATGGGACCTTTAAGTTTTGGAACAGTTTAAACAAACAAGATGTATTGTGTTAAATAGTGAGCTTTTCTCCAACAAGTCTATTATACCTCAGAGTGTATAAGCCACAATGTCATGGCCACTTTCCAAAGCAAAACAAGTTACACTGTGTTGAATAATAATCCATCCAACAGTTGAATTCATGGTTAGGTCTGTTTCAGTGACAGTTATTCATATATAGTTGCGTGACATCAAGTAAAAAATATTGTTGTCACAGTTTTATATACCCTGTTCAATTATTCAGACAAGATATTGGCTTTAGGTGTGTTCTTTTACACTTTCTTTTATATGTTAATGGATACCTGCAAGTTAATAAGAGATGAGTATTTGTGTGGCCATAATTAATGTACTGTCTGAGCAGTGCATTTTTCATATAACACACAATATTTCCATCAAGACAGATATTGTTTTGAATATATTTGTAGCTTTGCATCGTCTTAGTGGCACATCAGTACTTAATACTAATGACACAAAGGTAGAACTGTTACCAATCATATCATCGCACAATGATAATTTGATCAAAGAGCTTGTTTGCCAAAAAGTCAGGGTATTCCTTTAATCAAGTAGACATTAAGCAAGATGGCTCACATCCAAGGTCTCTAATGGACAGGCAGTTGGCATAATTTCAGCGATCTCTGACAGTGGAGCTAATGTTTATTCAGGCAAAGGAAAAGAGCATGGAAAGACTGAAAAAGCTCTCGATGTGAGGGAACACTTCTAAAGTGTTTGGAAAAATGTTAATCTCAGTCTAATTTTGTTAAGAAGATAGTATGAGTTGATATTGACCAGGAAGGCCACTGACTCACACCCAGGGCAGCTAAAATGATGAATGAGGAGCAATCATTGTGTCTTTGGATGACAACAGTGCTATATTCTTAAAAGTGAGACCAACCATCTAAAACGTTTGGTTTGTCATGTTGTTCTCTGCAATTCTCTGATGGAGAAATATCAAATACAAGTTAGCTGGTGCTGTTGGCTTTGTCGGTCAAATGACCCTTATCTCGCAGGTCATACTGTTCCTCCCAACATAGTCAAGGGGAAAAAAGCATCATGGTGCACCTCGCTTTTTGGATATCCAGTCTCAACACCAATGCTATCAGCATGGCTCTAGGGATGGCAATATCAGTCTATTGGTCAGTTTGGTTCAGACTGAAATATCTCGACAACTATAAGATTGCTATGAAATGAAAGGTGTTCAACAGGATATCCAGAGCATTAATATAGCGTCAAACAACTATTTGCAATGTAAAGATATAGTCGAGTAATGTCTACCTGAGCAGAGAATGAAGTCACATTCCTTTTGTGTGTGTTGTATTCCAACCTTCTCTGTGCTTTGTTGACATAGCCAGGCCGGCCGCCCGCCCGCCCATGCTTTTAGGGCATGTTAATGCATGTGAGCGTGCCCCACTGGCTAGCTCATGGCCGCTGCTCTGCACTGCTCTCATTCAGCAGTTACAGTTGCCAACACCATCCCGACCGACAGCGTCATAATGGAAACATAGCACCAATCCTCCGGTCCCCCCTTCCCCAAGTTAACACTGTTATCACTGTCAGCACTGTTGCTGTTGTTTTCACTGTTAGCACCGTTAGCTACTAGCCGCCGGCTCAGCCGTCGCCATGGTGAGAGTCGTGCGGGGGGCAATAGAAATGCTCCAATCTTGCATTTAGAACTTTAAGTACAGAAATTCATGGTCCCCAGAGGATGCATCACACTCATGTTGGTAATCCTCTGACTTCACCTCCAGCACCATCAGGAAATTGACATTTGTGGTTCAAATTGAAATATCTTGACAATCCAATCCAATCCAAATTTATTTATAAAGCACATTTAAAAACAACAAAAGTTGACCAAAGTGCTGTACAATTATACATAAAAAGATAAAAACAACATATTAAAACAACTAAGGCCAACTTAAAACCAACATTAAAATAATAAAAGTATTAAGACCAATAGGAAAGGAAAAAGGATTAAAACAGTCAACTCTAATGCCGTGCCAAAAGTATGAGAAGAATTACCATGAAATTTGTTTCAGATATTCAGGTTCCCTCTAAGATAAAATCTAATTACTTTGGTGATCCTCTTTTCCTTTTAGTGCCACCAGTGGGTCTAAGTTTTCACATCATTAAAATATATCCACTTCTACACAATGGACGCATGCTAATAATTCTGGTGATCCCCTAACATTTTTTTTCTCAGAGTGAAATGCCTGGAAAACAAATGGATTTTCCATGAAATTTGGCGCAGATTTGGTACAGACATTTATGGTCCCTGGAGACTATTTTTTTAATAACGTAATGGCATTCCCATCAGCCTCAGCTGTACTATGTGTTTAGTGTTAATTGTCAAGCGAAGTCAACAGCAAATCCATTTACTGCAGAAAATCAGCTCCTTTGGTTTGTGTAGAGCTATCCTGTGTACTATCTACTTGTCATATATTGAGAGCCTGTTAACTTTTTCATTTATCTGCTGGTTTAACGGTTTGTCTATGAAGGACAGGAATTACCTAAACAATATTGTGAAAGTCTGCTCCAAAATCATCGGAGCCCAACAGAGCGACTTAAACTCTCTCTGTGAGAAACATGTTCTCCAGAAGGCTAAAAATATGTTTAATCATGACCACATCCTCTCCAGTGAGTATACACTAATGCCTTCAGGACGTTGCTATCTGCCGCCTCCCACAAACACAAACCGCTACTCCAAGTTGTCCATTCCTTCCGCCATTAAACTGCAGAACGCAGAGTAACTATCTTGAATGAACAACATTTTTTTATTTATTTTGAATGTAAAGTTATTTGCACAATTATTGTATTTATTGTTCTTAAATATGTTCATTCTTGTACTTTTATTGATCCATCTAATGTGTTCCCTCTGTTATTGATGACTGTGCAGTATGAATGTGTATATGTCCCGGTGGACTGTAGAAACTGAATTTCCCTTTGGGGTATCTGTATGAACCTTATACCTGCTAAACAACAACATGCTAGTATTCATTGTGAGCATGTTGGCTTGCTGCATTTCTCTCAAAGCACCACTGTGCCTACATACAGCCTCATGGAGCAACTAGCATGGCTGTGCACCTTTAGTCTTGTTAGAATCCAGATTTTTGTATTATTGTTTGTTTGTTTTTTTAAACCAATTTTCTCTATTTTTTCTTTTAAAAAAAAAATCTAAATAACTACAGATTATAAGTTATTAAATTACCAAAAACTATGAGTATTACACATTGGTTACTTGGAATTCTCCATGCTCAGGACTGTAAGACATATCAGTCTTTGGCCAGTTGAAGACATTAATAAATTATCTTAAAGTCTTCACCCTTTACCATCCACAGTAACTCCTCCTTCATTTACATCCTCCTCTCCATTCTTCTTTTTCTCATTCTCGTGGCCAAGGTCACACGATCCTCTGACGTCAGTCTGAGTTAACAATTATCCTCCTCTTAGATTAGCACTTCATGTGTGTCCTTTCCGTAAGCTTACGCCCCAACAAGCACCTCTTCAACTAAACCCGATACGGGCGGCTCCTTCGTTCCCATGTGCATTTCCACCTTTTCTACTTTCACCTCAATCCAACCTGAGCCTGCTATACTGAGCGCTCTCTGCATTGAGGAAAAGACAGAGGCCAGCCAATAAGCTGGCTGGCTCTCCCTGCATTATAAAAGGACAGAACCCCAGCGCTAATTGGTTTTCATTTTGATCTTGCCAGCCTTTGAATATGTCTCCCACCCCTCGGGTAATGGAATGGCCCTGACCACTTTAATTACCCACCACTGTGGAGAGAGAGCACAAGTCAGAGAAAGAGAATGAGATAGAATAAAAGAAGATATGATGGCATGATGGCAGAACAATCCAGTAGCTGGAGGCTGAGTGAGTGACAGAAAGAAAGAGAGAAGGAGGGAGTTGAGGAGGGAATTATGGAGTATGTAGAGGAATTTGACCAGTGTGCATGACCATGACCATAACCTTGTTTTCAGTGTGTGGCGTGTCCAATACATTGATGATTGTTTAGAGGTTCAAGATAAAAAAAAAGAAATTGGTGCTGGACGAAAAGTCAGACGTTTATCAAAGTGATTACAATTCATTCTGAAGGGGCACATTTATGTGGATACACATTTCCTGGCATACCATCCAATACTTGTCAAGACATTTCACTTTAAGCCAAAAATGTCAACTTGATAGTGCCGCCAGAGGTAAAAGTCAGGTGGGCCTTGAACAAAATATTGAGCCAATCCATCCATTTGTTGTAAAGATATTTCACTAAAAGTCTAAATTGTCAAATCTCCTTTTAGCGAGGATCGCCAAAGTCATTTGGATTCAGCGGGTCAAACAAACACTTTCAGCCAGGAGTCCGCTGTTCATGTCAAATTAATAGTAACGTTGACTTATTTTGTCACGTCAGTCGTTAGTCATGAGACTCATTAGTATTGTCAGTCCTGTGAGTCACTAGTCAGTGAAGTTAACATCAACCACGACCATTTCCTAACCCTACCGAAGTGGTTGTGTTGCTTAAACCTAACTTCCGGTGAAAAAATACATTTTGAAAGGACACTATGCATGCATTGAGTGTCTATTGACACGCTGTCTCTGGTCCACCCAAAAGTAACGCATGAGGGGTTCCCCGTGCGTCGGTCTCCGATGCCGAGGGGTACTGACCAAGCGGCGGTATTTGACAAGTTGGGAGTGAGAATGTGTCGTTTCTGCTATTTCTAGCTGTGTAGCTATTCCCTAAATGTTTTTCAAGTTTTAGTTTTTGTAATCTCCCAGTTAAACTTTGATACATATAGCATATCAATAATTTAAGCTTCAACTTAATGGTTCTGAAACAGGGATCTTAAGTAGCTTGTAAAAAAAGGCTATATGTTTATTCAATGTATTATGTATGTATGTAACATTTATGATGCTGCTCATTGCATGTTGAGGTTGGAGCTAGAGTTAATATGAAAGAGACTCCTCCATTAAATTTGGGGAAATATGGGGTCCGTTCTTCCAATTCGTTAAGAGGATTAAACTTCCCACTCATTCCTGATTGAGTCAACTTTTATGGTTTGGAGGGGTATCAATATTGTGTTTAAACTGTGGCGTGGGTGATATGCTGCTGTACTGATTATTAATGTCTATTATGGACACACTTTACAATTAGCTGACTGACTATTTTTGCTGTTGTCTTTTTGTTTTGTTTTGGGGTTTTATATGGGGTGGTTGTTGTTTCTTGTTTTATTTTCTTGTTATTTTCTTTATGGTTGTGTGAATTTAGTTTTCTTAGTAGTGTGAGTTGTTTTATGTTTAGCAATATGTCAATTGTCACTTTTATAATGACCTTGTATAAAGGGCATTATTCACTTTTTATAAATGCTCTGACGCAATGGTATGTACATGCAAAACACATTTTTTTAAGTGTGTTTTTTCTAGTTACTCAGCCAACAAAAGCTGATTACAGAGCTGTATTAAATCTTTGTTTTAGATATTAATAAATGATTTGAAGAAGATTCAGATTTGATAAAGCAGTATCACACCTCAACCCTATTTATTGGGGTATATGCCTGTATGTATGATTGTGAGTGGGTCTTCTCCACCTGTGTGTATATGTCAGCCTTGAATGCTGATATTGGTGGCTTTGAGGCAAGGTCAATGGGCAATGGTGACTGCCTGAATGTCTACTATCTTGGGCTGGGACCAATAGATCATTTCTAGAGAGAGAGAGTGCCAGGGAGTGTGTAGGGAGAGAATATTAAATTTTGATCTTGAGGGTCAAAAGGGTACTGCTCTGAGGTGTTTTCTTATGCCAAGACCTACAGCAAATGCAGGAGAAAAAAAATCATGTGAGGACCGTCAGTTATGTTCAAGCCTGTGAGTGACTCATTCAAGGTCCCAAGCCACACGTAGGATTTCCACCAACTGAATCAATGTCAAATGAAATGTCGAAATGATGCGTGATGCTACATGCTGCGGATCCCCGTAAGCCGTTTGGAACGGCAGATTTCATTTTCTCTCCCTCTTGTGGCTTTTTGAAGTGTCACTTACCAGTTGAATGGCCACTGAAATTATGCCTGTAACTGACACTTCAAAGATGGACTAACCCCGGCCCGCCTCCCAGATTGTCCCAAATCAGCGAACAATGGTTGTACCACAATACTGCAGAATAAAAACATTTAAAGCTTTTCCAAATTTCAACACTTAATTCAGATATCTTATGTAGAGATTTGAACATTTTTTTCTTGTGCTTGAGGCATCTGGAAGTATGCTCTACCTTTTAGTTCAAGTACAAACAAATCACCAGATTTGTCGACTAATTTGCATTTTTGCAGCATCATGTGTCAATCAGCCTCGAGAAAGCACAGAGAAGTCGGTCTAATCAGTTCTGCAACACGCTGCTGTCATCTCCAATCTACCCCATGGTGGTGTAAAGAGGAAAATAAAGCCAACTTTTTGTTTGCTAATCTATTGAGACTGCAGTACTACCAAGAGCTTCGAGTTGCTCTAATCTATCACAGTCACACCCACTCATCTCATGAGAAACACTGAGTGGGTGAATTGAGGTAAATGCTACAATCTCCTTGATTTAATTCCTTTTTTAGTGATGACAGGGAGTTGTAGATGAAGAATAGGAGAAAGGTCCTTGGATACTGGCAGCTGTTCCTAGCAGGACAGCTAAATAAAGTGTTGTCTCTTTTGTGTTTTTACCACGACTCCCTACTGTGTCACACATCTCCCCTTCTCTCTTTATTTATGTTTCCCCAGTGGGTGACTCTGGTCTCTGGAAAGTGAAGTGGATATTGAAGTGTCATAGACTTGCATTCTTTCTAATAGCCTGCAGGGGGCGACTCCTCTGGTTGCAAAAACAAGAAGTCGGACTGTCTAGAAGTCTATGAGAAAATGAGCTTACTTCTCATTTGATTTATTACCTCAGTAAACATTGTAAACATGAGTTTATGGTCTCAATCACTAGTTTCAAGTCTTCTTCAATACAGCATGATGTTCATTTAGTAAATTATGGTTCCATTTAGAGTCAAATAGACCATAAAGCAGGGTTCAGCAACTCTTTAGCTCCTCTCCTCTTAAAAATGGAACTATTTTTTGATCACATTTTCATTTTTATTTATCATTGTTGTAGGTCTACGGTACGACGGTATGACGGTACGACGGAGTATTAGGGCCACATTGACGGAAAAAAAATAAATCTGAGATTTCAAGAATAAAGTCATAATATTACAAGAATAAAGTCATAGGTTTACAAGAAAAAAAGTTGAAATAGTATGAGAATAAAGTCATAATATTATAAATAAGTAATTTTATGTTATTTTCTTTTTTTCTTTTGTAAAGTTATGACTTTATTCTCGTAAAATTACAACTTTTTTTCTCGTAAAGTTATGACTTTATTCTCAGATTTTTTTCCCTTAATGTGGCCCTAGTACTCCATAGTACATTTGCTCTTTGGCCCTCACTGCATTACACTTATATACTATATACTTAGACTATAAACTGTGTTACCTTCATCACAATGCTCAAATGTTTTGCGGCTCCAGACTGTTTTTCATTGCCTAAAAGGTTTTTTTGATAGTAAAGGTTGCTGACCCCTGCTTTAGGGCGTGGCTGCAGTGTGATTGACAGGTCACTACCACGGCGTTGTCCGGTCTGGGAGTTGTCCATGCTTTCGTCTTTCAACTTTAACCCTTTCACAGTGTGTTTTCAGTACATGAAAGATAATAATAACCTTTTTGGTTAAAAGCCCCAAAAAGGTCTCATTCAGCGTTTGGTTGTACAAAGATGGCGATGGCCAAAGTGCCAAACTTGAGGCTTCAAAACAGGAGTCCACAAGTCAATGGGTGACGTCACGGTGACTATGTCAACTTTTTATATACAGTCTATGTGTTCCCCATTTTTCATTAATTTCCTTGTCACAGAGTTGACTTTGACATCTGCAAGATTTCACAGACCAGAGGACAACGACCAATCAGAGCCAAGCTGGAGCCTTGCCATCTCGGAGCAGCTGTCAATCACTCACAAACTCCGACCAAATGGTCAAACTAGGCAACGCTGATCAAATATGAATCAACATTCTGTTACTGTAATACCTATTTCTCGCCTCAAATGTTTTCAGAAACATCTTGTGGTGTACTGTTTACAGTAGCTGGAAAAAGAGAAAGTTTGTGACCCAGCAGCCATGTTGAGATCTGTTGATCTCTCTGAAATGACCGGTCATTGGCCAAAGTCGTTTAAAGCCTGAAAACAGAGCCATGAGGAGGTACAGAAGTGTAGTTTTACTCTCAGAACACTTGAATTACAATATGCTGAAAGGTTATTATGGTATTTGTTTGCCCAATGATGCCAAAAATATACTGAGTATTAATTTCCTTTTTTTTTCTTTAAAGATTTGACTTGTTCATTGTGTAGATTGTATTTTCCCAGAAAATACTTGATGGATGATGAGACAAAAGCCAAAATTAAAGCAGAGACGTGTGTTGTGATCCATAGCAGCTACCTGCCTCATTTTGTGCCATTAAACTAAATATGTTTCTAAATGTCACGCTAGCATCAGTTTCAGCAGAGCACTTTCTTTTGATTTTTGTTCATACCACACTATACAATGTTGGAACAATCTGTGTGGGTCAGCATTGACTTTGGTCATATGGTGCACATTGCCATTTGTGAAATGCTCACTGTATCTCATGGGAGGAAGATGCAACTTTTATTCACGGAGTCACTTGCTGTCTGTTTCTTCGCCGTCCTCTTCAGTTGCTTCCTCTTCTTTCACATCCTCCTTCCCCTTTCCCACTCTTCTCACTCATTTTCCATCCCACTTTTCTGCTCCTCTGCTATTTCCTCTCAATACATCTTCCTCTCCTCCTCCTCTCTTCTGTGTCCTATTTGCGGAGGGTCTGCTGGCTTAGTGAACTAAAACTGAAACTTCTGAGGCGTCTACGGTTATGTGTGTGTGTGTGTGTTCTCAGAGGGGTGTCTTTAGTTTGAAGTGAAATATTTCTACAAGGCTTGTGACCTTAGAATCTCAATTGCACTCACAGCAGGTTCACACGCACACACATGCACACACACATTCTCTGCTCTGTCAAACATAGTCAGTGTCCCGTTTTCATGCCTGTGCATTACTCCTCCCCGTACTTTGTGTTCTGGTTTTGTTTATGCCAGCAGCACTTTTCACTGAGGAATGTGTGTGTGTGTGTGTGTGTGTGTGTGTGTGTGTGTGTGTTGGTGCATGTGGTCCTTTATATATTCATGTTTGTCTCGCTGTGTTTGTGTGTGAATAAGCTCTTCTGTGATTGTGTGTTTTCATGAAGACAAGTGTGCGAGAGTCAGTGTACCTGCATCCGTTGCTTTGAGGGTGTTCCTCCATGTTTGTGCCGCTTTTTGCACGTCTCCATAATGCGATGTACACTACATGAGAATCGAGCCGATTTTGGGCCCGACCCCCTCCCGCCAATCGTCAACAAAGCCCCGATTTTTTAATGGTTCTAAAGATTATCCCTCCAGATGTTCCTGTTCCTGTGTGAGGTATGTTACGAGTGTTTATTTACATCCCCCGATTAGCTTGGAAGTCCATCCTGGCCGCACCGATCTCAAATCGTAAATATTAAACATGTTCAATATTTACAATGGGATATCCTGTTGTGTGTGGGGAACCCCGAGGACAGCCGATGATGCAGTCACGTGGGAAAGAACGACAGCCAATTGAGAACCAAGCTGACTAAAGAAGGAAGGACGACCATCGCCGTCATGGCGGCCGTGGCTGATGCATGAGCTAATGCAAAACGCGAAGCATAAAGTAGTAATAAGACAAAGCTCAGACATGGAGGACCTACTTGTTGATTTGTGGCAACAACGCAAGTGTTTATTTAACGTGTCTCCATGATTTCATCCATCCTTCATGAATTTTCGATACAAAGTAGTGCAAAAACTAACACCGCTAATTCTTCCTGCACGTCATCCGCTATGTTTGTTTACACTAAAGTCATGTTTGATCAAGAGAGAATTTGCAAGATTTCCGTTTTTTGTACTCTTGTTGTTCATGAATGGAATCTGTTAGGTGTGGTGTTCTGTCTTGGCTAAATTGTTGCTCACTACACACTATAGGAACAAAACTGTTAAATTTAAAATAACATGTTATGTGTGGGGTCTCTCACATTTTCAAAATCTGTTACGTTTTGAAAAATCTTTTATTGTGGGCCAGCCTTGAGGTATTCGCTTGTGTAACTGCATCAGGTTTCACACACATTCAGCCTTTACCAAAACGCACACATATGTATACAGTATACACTCACCGGCCACTTTATTAGGTACACCTGTTCAATTGCTTGTTAACACAAATAGCTAATCAGCCAATCACATGGCAGCAACTCAATGCATTTAGGCATCTAGACGTGGTGAAGACGACTTGCTGAAGTTCAAACCGAGCATCAGAATGGGGATGAAAGGGGATTTAAGTGACTTTGAACGTGGCACGGTTGTTGGTGCCAGACGGGCTGGTCTGAGTATTTCAAAAACTGCTGATCTACTGGGATTTTCACGCACAACCATCTCTAGGGTTTACAGAGAATGGTCCGAACAAGAGAACATATCCAGTGAGCGGCAGTTGTGTGGACGAAAATGCCTTGTTGATGTCAGAGGTCAGAGGAGAATGGGCAGAGTGGTTGGAGATGATAGAAAGGCAACAGTAACTCAAATAACCACTCGTTACAACCAAGGTATGCAGAATACCATCTCTGAACACAAAACACGTCGAACCTTGAAGCAGATGGGCTACAGCAGCAGAAGACCACACGGTACTAGCAAGGTGTACCTAACAAAGTGGCCGGTGAGTGTATATATATATAAAAAAAGTCATTGTAATCGATCCACAGACAATCATCACCCCACTCAGCAGTTTCCCTCTGCTCCACAGAGAGTTTTAGTTTCTTTTTTTGTTTTTATGGCATGCAACATAACTGTTTAGGTTCACTATCACTGTTCTCCTCAATATCATTTCCAGCCACAGCAGGCAGCTGTTTTCAGTGAAAATGCTTGATAAACCCTCTTTACACTACCTGCCCAGCACCTAACAGACAAAGTTAGCAATTAGCTGGTGAAAATATGGAGCATTTAACAGCTAAAGAGACAGATATTTCCATTAGTAGTTGGTGGGGACCAAAACAGAGCTACAAGGAGAGTGGATATGGCAACTGTATGAGATTAAAAGGTGACGTTTCAGTGTTGTGTACAAAGCTTGTTTCTGCTGCCCCGAAGTGGCCATATATAAACATATATATATATATATATTGCCCTCTAGAAGTAAAAGAGTAGTTAACCAAAACTAAGCCAGTGCTGTTTCTTTGCATCACAACTGTCTGATTTACGGGACATAATGGTACATTATGAGCAATAATGAGACATTATATGCAGGGCCGGTTCTAACCTGCTTAATTTGGGTGGGCTGGTAGAAGTAATAGGTGGGCAACTTAGACGGTTGTCCAGAGGTTAGAGAAGTGGACATGTAGCCAAAGGTTACCGTTTCAATTCCCTGGCCAGATGGCACAAAAATCTGGCAAAATAACAGCTGGCAACCAGAGAGGGTTGACAGGGTCAAGATCTGATGCAAGCTTCTGCCATTGTGCCCTCAGGCCTCTCCTGCTTACGGCTGTGTGCTTGTGAGTGGGGTGTTTGGATGGGTTAAATGCAGAACATTAATTCCTCTACGGGGATTAATAAAGTGATATTATATTCTAATTTATAGACAGGGGTTGAAAAAAAAAAAAAAAGGTGTCAAAGATGTGAACCCCCCCCCCGGGATGTCCGGGGGCATCCCTCCCCATTTGTCTCCAAATTGTCTTGTATAGTTTCTATTTTTATCATATTCTTATTTTAGCTTATGTACATTCTATTATGTATTTCTGTTACGTTCTATACTTATCTGTGTCTTTTTGCTGCTGCAACAAACACATTTCTCCCCTGGGGATCAATAAAGTTGTATATCTTATCAGTTCAGGGCATTTAATGTAGGTCAAACTATGAGCTTTCACAAGCAGGATAAATAAATCAGTATCTTATCTTAAACCACATACAACACTTAAAGGGACCACCTGTATGTGAATAATCAAGACAACCTATACAAATTGTGTTACCTAAATTTGAAGAAATAGTAGTGGAACCACACAGTATTGAAAAAATAACAGTGTATCAGTAGTTTGACTTTCACTGGGACATAAAGGCAGATCCTATATTTTTTCCTAATCTTGTGTCAAAATCTAGTATAAATACTTTCTTTTATTTCGGTTGATACTGCCACACAGCAAACCCGGGGCAGGATTGTATCCCATAATAACTGCCATGTGTTCTCCACCAGATAGGTATTGAAAGCCAATGGGATACATGCATAATGCAGATAAAATGGAAAGAAATATGGGAGTTTAATTTTGCTCCAGGACCCCCTGATCAGATGAATCTTGCCCTGTTCCAGGTGTGAGATACAAGAACATGTCCCCAGCTATTCCACTTCCTCAGTACAAAGAAAGAAAAATGTCTTCTTGTCATTCGCAGTTGGACTAATCAACGTGTTGATGTGGACCACCTTTGAAAGACACATTAAGAAGTGCTTCCATCAGCTATGCACCAGGAACAAGGTTGGACAATTTGAAAGCCAAAACCAACTCAACACCTACCAGCAAAGAACTCTTCATCTCCACTGTAGGCTTGATGCCAGAATACTCCTTGTCAAAATACTTAAACGAAGAATTTCAGTCGCAGATGTGCAATAGCTTGGAATTTAGCCAAGAGCAAGTCGCATCACTGAGGAGAAAACACAATGTCACTACTCTTAGAATGCTCTCACGATCATCGACACCTGCAAAAAAAAAACAAAGAAATGATAGAGACAATACAAATGCTTACAAGTGCAGACAATCTTGTGATTGATTGATTTGCTGCCTATATATATCACATTCAGTAATGTGCTTGTCCCTCAAGTCTTTTACACGAGTCTGCAGAGGAATTGATGTGTTCGCACTCTTGCTGATGGCACTCAACCGTCCAGAAGTACACATTCTCAGTGGTATTTTACTGCCGGCGAATCTTTTCTTCCTGTAAGTGCTGTGGCATAAATATGTTCATGATACATAATTGGTAATTGATTCCATATAATGCAATAAATAAATACATTATTTGATGTAAAATAAACATTTAAATACGAAGTGATTAAAATGGTTTGACTCATACAGTACAAAAATGTGTAACAGGTAGAAGGGTTGTAGCCAACAGTGCATTAGTCCATTGTGTCCAATGTTCTCTGTGCAGTACCCCTAGGACGGAATTTGTTGAGGCACTGTAAACAATCCAAAGTGAGTGAAGGGGCGGATGCCTCTCGCGGGGCTCTGTAATGTGTTCAAAGTCATAATCAACGACGTCTGAAGCTAAAAGCAGACAGCCAAAGAGACTTTCATGGACTCAAGAACCTCTTTTCATGACAGGCGGCGAACGAGGTATTTTGTTTTGCCTGTAAAATGCACTTTATTTCATGTTTGCGCCAATTTTGTATTTTCTTTTGTTTTCGTGCAATGTACTGTGTATTTTGATGATATATCTTGTGCTATGTTCATTCATAGTTCTCACGGTGTGACTAAGGCGTAGAAGCATCAGAGAAAACACGTGCCCAAGCAATAAACGCCCATTTCAAAGAACCGACCTGTGTCTGTGAATTTGTGAAGAGAGCTACACTTCCTTTGTAGGTATGTATTAGGTAAACTCAAATTCCCAAATACATAACTTTTTTTCAGCTCTTTCTCCAATAACTAGTAAGCTGTGCTGGTCAGAGACATTATGACCCCAACCTGAAACCAAAAGTCCAGAGAATAAGGTGGTCAACAAGCAAGACCAGACAATAGTTTGGTGGAAGAGGCTGGACATTTATTGGAGGAGAGGGATTTATCTATTTTTTTCTTTGAACCACAGAAACTCTTCATAGGGACAAATCCATGATGGAACAATGAAACAAGAGGAGACTGATCTTGGTTGTGTGTCCTAAGACAACAGCATGTTAGAATTCCACAAGGGTCTTACCAATGGATAGGTCCCTTACTTAACCGGGAATCTTTTGGATTTAGGGTTCTTTCCTTAATCTTTATGTCACATCATAAAGATAATCCTTAAAGGTGCTAAATATGGGATTTGGGAGCATTTCTATTGCCTCTCAACGGCTCTCCACATGGCGTCGGCGAGCCACAGCTCGCAGCTAACGGTGCTAACAGCGCTAAGTGGTGCAAACAGCGCTAAGTGGTGCAAACAACGGTGAAATTGCTGACAGAGACAACAGTGTTTACCCAAGGGGGAACCTGGGGTGGGTGGGTCCTACGCTTCCGTGACATCGGCATTGGTCGGGACGGCGTTATCAGCTATAATGAGAGCAGAGCAGCGGCCGTGAGCTAGCCAGTGGGGTGCACTCACATGCACTCACGTGGACTAAAAATATGCAGCAATGTCAACAACAGAGATATTGAAGCTTAAAGGCTTTCGGTCCACCTCGCAAGGTTGACCAAAACAGCGGGGACCACAGAAAATGGGAAACACCTGGGGGGACTGGCTAAAGACAGAGGTAGACTGTGATGTCTAGGTACAAACTTAAAGGTCCCATATCATGCTCATTTTCAGGTTCATACTTGTATTTTGTGTTTCTACTAGAACATGTGCTGTAATGTTAAAAAAACGTTATTTTCCTCATGCTGTTGGCCTGAATATGCCTGTATTTACCCTCTGTCTGAAACGCTCCGTTTTAGTGTATTTTGATGGAATTGCAACAGAATTGCGTTGCTAGGCAACAGCTTGGGTCCATGTGTACTTCCTGTCAGCTGATGACATTCACATACACTGCAACCAGAAATAAACTGGGACACATTTAGAATGTTTACTTTTAAAATTTTGTCAAGGGTCTAAATATTGTATATTTGTGACATCACGAATGGGCAGAAATCCTGACAGCTTGTTTCAAATGCAGAGTTTCTGAATTCGGGCTGTGGGTACTTCCCTGTGGATTGAGTGTTTTGATACTTTCACAGTATTTATATAGGACTTAAGCCTGCTTTATAATAAAAAAACATGAAAATCTCACTTTTTTATAATATGGGACCTTTAAATCAAATCCAGTTGAAACACGTTTACAGCCCCCCACCCCCTCCTGGTATTCTGGAAAATTACAAATGAGAGTAGAAGATTACATAGCAGGTTGAGAAAAGGTGAAAATATAAAAAGAATACATTGAATGGCATGCATAAATGACATCTACCACAAAGAACATTGAACCTTTCACTATAAAAGTACTATAAAGTGCGACTGAATGCGATCACAATGACCAAATGACCTTATTTCACAGGTATCATCCATTCACAATTCTGCCATTTGCCCTTGTTTTGGAAAAAAAAAACACTCCCACATTAACGTACCTGCCCTTTTATTCAAAAAAACTGAGATAGACATTGGTTTTATTCAAACAGCAGTATTCAGTCACTGTGAATGGCAGGTAAATGGACATTGATTGTCGATAATTGTCACGGCGCTCTATGGATTTGTGCCGGCCTCTAGAAAGGGCAGATGCTATCTTGGTCTCGAGCATGGCTAAAGCTAAATGGAGAGATGCCGATATCTCACTCAGCTACAATCAGAAAGGGGACAGATAGATGAATGTCTCGTCTCAGGCGCTTTGTGCTCTGCTTTTGTGTGTGCTGGTGAATGTGTCCATCTCGCTCAGCCACACACATATAATACGTAGCATCTGTCACTGTGTGTTTTTGTGTCTTTTTCTTTATTCTCCCCCCTCACTATATCCATTTCTCTCCGTTACTCATCCTCAGCCAGTCTGTCTTTTGCTCTCTCAATGTTTAAATGTCCCTCTCCCTTTTTTTCCTGTAATTAATGCATCAAACAACATTTCCAAGAAACACATCTTACCGCCTATTACCATAGTTGAAGCGCTGTAACCCTACAGATAAACATGCAGAGATAGGACTAAGTGGGTAAAACATGCCTGAAGGGTAAAACTCTCATCCGTGCCTCAGAGTCCTATCTGCATCATATATATTTAGGTCATTAATGAACCATATCTAAACAATATTTTTTCTGTATGTTTCCTGACCTTATAAAATAATGCAATTATCAGCTATTACATACTGTATGTGTGTGGTAAGAATCTCATAAAATGACCACTATGAACCAAGGACTGTATATAAGAAGTGGATGTAGTCACCCTGACGGCACCCATTGGTTCGTGGACTGCAGTTTTGAAGCCTCAAGTTTGGCATTTTGGCCGTCGCCATCTTGGTTTTTGGCTGTTGCCTTGTGGGTTTTTTACAACCACAAATGACACGAGAGGGTGGAGCTAAGCGCAACCCAACTCTGAATAAGATGTTTTCAGGCAAACAAAAAGGTTGTAATTAACTCTCATGAACTTAAAACACACTGTGAAAGGGTTAAAGTCGTAAGACAAAATCACAGACAACAACCACACCGGACAACGCCTTAGTAGCAACATGTCAATCACAAGGTAGCCACACCCTAAAGCATCCCCTGCTTTATGGTCTATTTGACTCTAAATGGGACCATAATTTACTAAATGAACATCATGCTGTATTGAAGAAGACTTGAAACTAGCGATTGAGACCATAAACTCATGTTTACAATGTTTACTGAGGTAATAAATCTAGTGAGAAGTAGACTCATTTTCTCATAGACTTATATACAATCAGACTTCTTTATGCAACCAAATCTCACATATTATCAGAAACTCCAGTTCTTTCTGTTATATTTTTCTTCTTCTTTTGTCTCTGTTGAAACATCAACGTGAGTGTTGTGTATCTTCAAGTCAATTCACAATAACTAGAACAAATTAGCATCAGTTTGCAACCACGTGTCTTTGCATTGACTTAAATGCTATTGCGCCTCCTGCCTCCAGATTGCTTTCAGTCTTCCGAGTAAAGGTCAGGAGTCTACAAAATATTAGGGTTCATCTTCTCACAACCATGAAGATGGAACTGTGGCCACTGGTTAACACTATCTTGTACTGTATATCAATGTGACAGTTTGACTTGACGGTGGCACTATAGAAAGGCTCATGGGATATTTTCATTGATAAATTGCCATTTTGGGCTGATGGTGGCATAACAGGAAGGTGTGTCCAAAAACAGAATGATCTTCTAGGAAGCATAAATTCACTCAACAAATGTCACAGTGATCTGCTGATTAGATTTTTTATTTTTTTTTTGGTGGAATTTTGGCCTTTGATGCTTGAGAGAAGTTTAGGTGGTCGCTTCAAAATGTAAGTATGTATCCTCTGGGAACCATGAATATCCACAGAACACTTAATGGAATTCCAACCATTAGTTTTGACAATTTATTGTCATGGGCTTAAAGCTGCAGTGGGTAGAAATGGAGCAAATACGATTAAAAAAATTTCACAGACCCGAGGAAAACAACCAGTCAGAGCTGATCTGGAGTCTGCCGTCCAGCTTTCGTCTATGAGAGCCGGCTGTCAATCGCTCGCGAACTCCAACCAAACTGTCAAACTAGGCAAATCAAATATGAATCAATATTCTGCTACGTTAATGCCTATTTCAAAGTCTTCCGTCACAGGCTAGATTTTTTTAAAGCCGTGAAAACAGAGCCATGAGGAGGTGCTGAAGTCTAGTTATCTCTAAGAACACTTGAATTACAATATGGTGAAAGGTTACTATGGAATCTTTGCCCAATGATGCCAAAACATTTTGCCCACTGAAACTTTAAGCGTAAATATTGACCTGATGATCAAATGTCAGTGGGTCACCGACATCATTTTGAGTTATCCTCTGGGGACCATGATTATCCATACCAAAATTCATTCGTGACTGGCAAGTAGCTGTTGGTGCATGTTGTTCTGGGCCAAACTTTTGGACAGTTTTCATCCTTCAGGCTGACTTCTTACAAATACAGTACGAAAAATAACTAGAACATTTTAAAGTAAACAAACCAAACTACCCTACAAGAGGATAATATAAAATCCAGTCAGTGTTTGAATGTAGCAGCAGCATTTTGCATTTAGGTCTGTGTCCCCTAGACGTCCATAGAAAAAATAATAAAATATAGTGTGAAAAGCAATTATGGTGTTTTGTTGAGGGGTTTTTTTTGCATATAAATGATCAAATGGTCCACCTGTCTTCTTCCTCCGCATGAGCAAAACGCTGCAGTTTAACTGAAATATTTAGCCATCAGCAGCACACCTGCGAAAATATTCCCTAAGTAGAGTCAAAGCAGCCATTCTGCTCGCAAAGCTGCCTGATGCCGGTTGTCAACATACCAAGTTTTATGTAGCAGAAAAGTGACTAACTCTAACTGTGAAATGTAATTACTCGTGCAAACGAAGGGAAAAGGGCGACAATACAGAAAGAAGAATGACACTGTGTGTAGATAATCTGTACATAATTGATTGCCATTGTTCTGTAGTGAGTGTAATTCATTCTGTCACCCACTGCCATGGCAGTATATGGGAACGCAGTGTCATAATAACAATAATGCACCAACTGAACTGAGCTGAACTTAATTATTTCAGCCTCAACTGAGAGACAAACACAAAAGCTGGATGGCAACAGTAAACTATGAATATGTCACTGAAGCAAATACCATATCTGACTGGCCAATATGCTGATAAATGCCATAGCCCGAGGGACAATGTGTGAGCGAGACACTCACCACACAAACACTCAGTATCCCATTTGGCCCATTTATTTCAAGATGGCATGAATACAAACTCTAATTTGTTGGATTTTTTTTTCTCCATCTCACCTGCATTGAAACTGAAAAGAATGACAAAAAAAAAATCAAAGAGTGGACCAGACGACGTGTGAGCGAGAGAGAGATTGATTTTGTTGTTTTCTCACCGTGTGAAAGTGGAAGAGGTAGAAAGGCCAAGAGAAAGATAGTGTGATGTGGACAGACAAGGAAATGGAAGACAGAGCATGGTAGATAGAGATATAAAGTGACAGATGGGGAGAAAAAAGACTTTTCTCTCTTAGAGAAGAAAAGTGAGATGGTGTGATGATAACAGCAATGAGTTCTAACGTGAGAGTGTAGTAGAGTATAGAAAAAAGAAGAATGACAAAAATTAAGAGAAAGGTAGGTAAGGTAGGGATCACTAAAACACATGGAAGCAGAATCATACTCAACCAGATTTCGGACAATATATTTAAAGCTGCTATAATCAATATGTTTACATCAACAATGGATCACATGACTACTTGTGAAACGGGTCGCTTGTAATGACGAATTCACAGAGAATTAGCTCACAACTCTTCAGTTCCTCTCAGCACTATAAGGTATTTAAGCTCATTGTTTTGGTATTCAAGCCCACCATTTTACTGTTTTAATTCAGTCTCTCTTTTTTCGTGTCCGTGCAAGTTTCAAATGTTAAAAGGTTGTCTTTATGATATTCAGAGCATTACTATAGCAGCAGTAAAAGAGGAGTAATGTCTACCTGAGAAGAGAATGAAGTCACTCTCCCTCTTTGTGCGTTGTAATCAAAGCTTCGCTGTGCTTTGTTGACATAGCCGGGCCGGCCAAGCGTGCCTTTTAATGCATGCGAGCGCGCCTGACTGGCTAGCTCACGGCTGCGAGTCTGCACTGCGATCATATGTGCGATTACAGCTGATAACGCCTTCCGCCCCCTCCGCTCCCTGGTTAACACTGTTAAGCTCTCAGCTGTTGCCCCATGTTGAGAGCCGTGTGGAGGCAATACATATGCTCTGAATTTTGTATTGAGCAGCTTTAAGAAATGTATGCTTATCACATCTCGCTGCGCCAATTTGGTGTCTTTTTTAATCATTAGGTTCATCTTTACTGTATACTGATGATGATGTTTGAAAAAAAAAAAGGCTGTACACTGAAGAGTGCTTGCTGCTATCGCTATTGGTTGTTCATACCTGCTGGTATTGGTAGTGATGTTTTTTCCATCTGATTCCTACATTTAGCCGACCATAGTGTTGAAAAGAAGTGAAAGACAAAATGAAAGTCAGTGCAACCAAACAAAGTGTAATGGAAAGTGGCTAGAGGTTGCAGTTGACATAACCTTTTGTCTCTCACTGTGCTGTTTGTGAACAGTGCTTCCACAGATTATAAACAGACTCAAAGCAAGGCATGATCCCTTTGGTTGAAGTCCATTGTTTTTAAAAGAAAGTCTTTGAATCCATCTTCTTCCTGCCTTTAGCATTGGCAGATCTGTAGAGCCACACCTTCCCTGTGGGGTTTACATTGCACACTTACGAGGCCTTATTGCTTTCCTTCACCCAGGTTAAGTATTTTTCCCAGATGGATTTTCTCTTACACGAGGGAAGCTGAACAATTTCCAGTTATTGCAAATACATCATGCATCCCTGAGCCTGGACATACAGTGCTCCAGCATATACTGACATATGCATGGTGATGCTGACATACGGTCGGCTCTCTTGCAATATGCTCACTCTTTTACATAAGCAAATGATAAATGTAGCTGTTCTCTGCTCCACGACAACCCCTCGGGCATTATGCTTTTGATGTAAACGCAGGCCAAAGCTGAATTCTATGATAGCACTGCAGTTATTGCTGCTTGACAAAGAGTCACATAGTAGTACATGGCTGCCTGGGCCTCATTTAAGCCATGTTATCTATCTGCTATCTTAAGATGTGCTCCGAGGCGGGCAGCAATCTCAGAGACATCCAATGGCTCAAGAAATGATTCTTGTTTTCTTGGAAATCACCAGAATATATGGCAGTATCCTGCTTTTGTGTGCATTTGTAGGAGATGTTTATGGCTTGTAACTACCCTCTGGAGGAATTCAAATCCTTACCCTGTCTGTGGTGCTGTTGCAGACTTACAGATGAGAAAGGCGTCATAGAATGTGCAATAAAATTTAGCCTAAACGGTATGTTTCTATCATAAAACATACATAGTGGTTTTATATGTTTGGCTCTAGGTTTGAGTTTGGTTGATTAACTGAGATAGGGTTGAGGTGAGAGATGTTATAACTCTTGTTATTATGTGTTCCATGTGCTGTCACATCAGGAAGCATCCCAATACTCCCTGCAGCCTATTCTCGTACATATGTAGTGGGTGAAAAGGCAGAGTACACCCTGGACAGGTCACCAATCTCCCACAGAGTTAACACGAACACTCAGACAACACAAAACGGCTTCATCCAGCAGGGTTCAAACACACAGGACCTTCTCACTGTAAGGCGACAGTACTAAGTAACTACTGAGCCACTGTGCTGCCCTATTCCCATTCAACCAAGTAAAATTATATTTCCATCTCTTTTTTGTGACTAGTGTTGTGGTGTTATGTGTTCTTGTTTTCACTAATAGATTTGTTTTCAAAGTTAAGACCAACAAGTCCCAAATTAAGACCAACAAGTCCCATGTCAAGACCAACAAACCCCTGTGTAGTCCCAAGTTAAGACCAACAAGTCCAATGTCAAGACGTAAGTTAAGACCATCTAGTCCCATGTCGAGTCCAAAGTTAGGACCATCAAGTCCCACGTCAGGACCAACAAGTCCTATGTCAAGTCCCAATTTAAGACCATCAAGTACCACATTAAGTCCAAGTCCAACGTCAAGTCCCACATCAGGACCAACAAGTCCCATTTCAAGTCCCAAGTTAAGACCAACAAGTCCTATGTCAAGTCCCAAGTTAAGACCAACTAGTCCCATGTCAGGTCCCAAGTTAAGACCATCAAGTCCCACGTCAAGACCAACAAGTCCAATGTCAGGTTCCACGTCAAGACCAACAAGACTTGGGACTTGTTGGTTAATACCAACAACTCCCAAGTCAAGACCCAAGTTAAGACAAACAAGTTCCAAGTCATGACCAACAACTTCCACGTCAAGACCAATAAACCCCTTTGTAGAGCCAAATTAAGACCATCTAGTCCCATGTAAAGTCCCAAGTTAGGACCATCAAGTCCCTCATCCGGACCAACAAGTCCCATGTCAAGTCCCAAGTTAAGACCAACAAATCCTATGTCAAGTCCCAAGTTAAGACCAGCAAGTCCCATGTCAAGTTCCAAGACCTAAACTTTGTGTTCAAGGTCTAAACCATTGTATTATTATTGGTTGACTTCTGGTCTGCACTGTCAAACACACCTTCTCCTCCTGCTTGAGCATCATGGCTGGCTTGGATTGATTTATTAAAGTATGAAAATGAAACAGTTGATTAACTACATACTTTTTAGGGCACAATAAAGCGACAGGCCATCTGTGTTTATATCAAAGGCTCATTAACTTTACAATTTGCAAGATTCCCTGTAGTTATGCTATTTTTTGTAATCTTATAAAGTTATTTCTTCATTCATATCAATGTATTTATTCATTCATTTATGTCTGTACTACATGTATTTACGTTTTTCCGGTGCAGACTGATGTAAATCAAATTATGGCTGCCATGAAAGGAAAGTGACAAATAAAGAGGGAAACGAATGAAAGAGAGTTACTGGGAGAATGTAAGTTTCAGGTTTAACATTCACTGTATTGTACATTTATATGTTTCCATACAAATACAAACTTCCTCTGGTGCCATACACAATTATTCCCCTAAGGGGGCATGTTAACACACAGGGGGGAGATTTCCACAGACGTCCCCTGTGTTTTTCTATGCATTAATATTTCAAGACACACACAAGCACGCACACACAGTTGGATGTGGCTCATCTTTAAAACATGATTTTTCTACTCACCTGAAGCAGAGCTTTAGTGGTCACATGGCATTACATTGTACATCTGTTTGCACAATTAACATATTCATATTGTAAGAGAAAGTGGATACGCTCATGCACACAAAACACATGCAAACACACTCACACACACCTATACAGTAATACACACACACACACACTCTACCACTCTGTTTCCAACTCACCCAGGACATGCTGTATTTAACTTATGCATAAAACATGATGTTTAGGGCCGCCAGAGACGGACTCTCAGAGGACACTTTTCTGAGTTTTACTACTTTGTACTGTTTAGACCAAAACAGAGAGAAAGAGGTGAAGAGTGAGATCCATAGACTAAATATAAATATATAGAATAAATTGATACAATATATAAATATTCAAGATATCAGTTTACCACCCAAGCAGACACAAGTTGACAGAAGACTGACATCTAAAGAGGTGACATTATTGATGTGAAGATAAGAGTGTGGACTTGAGGAATCC
This sequence comes from Sebastiscus albofasciatus, assembly GCA_916701655.1. Lineage (NCBI taxonomy): Eukaryota > Metazoa > Chordata > Actinopteri > Perciformes > Sebastidae > Sebastiscus > Sebastiscus albofasciatus. The sequence goes on from CAKAOI010048055.1 coordinate 64,525, forward strand.
ATCAAAGCAGATATTCCCTGCAAAAAAAAATTATAATAATTAAATCTAGTTCACTGAAATCTTGTGCAGAAATTGTAACTAACATTACCTGTATATTCAACACATTCTTATCCCAACTCGTCACATACTGCGACTTTGTCACACCCTGTTGGCGTCACCTCAGGTTTAAAAAACGACATGTTTGGGCTTAAAACTACTACCTTTGTAAAGTGAAAATGAAACTGAACGTTGTAAACACTGGATACGAATGGCTAAGGCTAGATGCTATTTGCACCCAGTAATACTAAGGTCCATTTCCTCTCTATTAACATCCCTTGAATGTGTTGGTATTGAGTTTGTGGATACATAATAATACATTTGGTTGTACAAAAATCTAAATTTTAACCAAGAAACTGTAACTAAGAAATCCAAGATCAGACTGGGTTTCTTATATAGCTTAAAGTTATGTTTATCTCCTTCCTCATGTAAACATCAGGTTACAGGCCTATTCCTGTCTGAGCTAGACAATAGTGATACCCAGCTCGTTTGCACGAAACAGCGTATACTTGCCATGATAACGTGCAAGACGTTTAGCGTGCAATAAGTACACCTTTCTTGAATTCCGCATCTTTTGTACGCCATGTATCCTGTACTGACTGCAATGTCAACGTATCTGCATATAAATAGTACGGTAAGAGTTAGTGACCACCCAGAAAGACCAGGAGACCCGTGTTTTAGCCCATCGTTGACTAGTGTTTTGTTTTGTAGGTTACATTAGTGACGTTTGTGACGTGACATTTGGCACATATTTTTTGTTGATATTTGTGACGTGTTTTCTGAAGTTGTTTCCGTACGTGTTTTACTTAGTTTACTTACTTGTTTTAAGCCCAAGCATGATGTTTTCCCTTACCCCTCACTATGTGTTTTTCTTGCCTGAACCTAACTGTGGACATTTGCATGGCATACAAATGACATGCGAAAATGCTAAAATGTGTACTCGTGACACGCGGAATGTCTGTGTAATGTCTTGATATTTATACGCCTTTCCGTGAGACCGGGTTGTGATACCAATTTCAGATTTGCTTGTCTCACTGCTTTGGCCTTACTTGCCCCACTTTACCATGCTGCTTTGAGATATGTATTCAAACTCAGTCAATAGGATTCATCACTGCACATTGTACAATTTGGTCAGATGGTCTTCACTTGCTATGCACAGGATATACCATTGGTATATTTTAATGTACAAGGCCATTCTAGGCAGGATACCCATGTACGCATGCTCTAATTTTGTATTTGTCCAAAATACCTCCAATCTTTGGTCCAATAATTACCTTGGCCTTAAGGTGACGTGCCACCTGTGTGGACTGAGACTGGAAAAAGGAGAACAAAAGTTGTCGGAGCTTTTTGGCACATGCTACAATGCATGACAATTCTGTCATGTCTTGCTGCCTTATGGTCTGTATGTATTATACACACATTTGACCTGTTGTTGTGTGGACTTTAGTTTTTATTCTGTGATGTGTTAATTTGCATTTTATTATTGTATGTATGAAATCAACATGTACTCGACGTGTGCAGCTATACCTCAGATCTGGAAAAGGAAGCTATTATTATGTACAAAACAAATGGCATGTTGCCCCTACATTAAGGACACAACATGGGTGAATAAGAGAAAAATAGACAAGAAAATCTATCAGTTATACATGCATCTTAAAAACATGTCTGCTGCACCAGTAGCTATTCAGTCAAAATGAAAAGATTTGTTAGACAAATGTATCCCATGGAGGAAAGTATTTGCATGTATTTACACAACTTCTTTTGATGTCTCCATTAGAATTTTACAACTAAAACTAATCTGCAAATTCTTGCCTACTAAGAGAATGCTAAAAAAATGTGGCATCCAACAACGTGACTTGTATGTAAATTCTGTGAGGACGAAGAGAAGTCAGACATTCATTTATTTTGGTATTGTAAGGAAGTTGCATTATTTATGATTAAAGTTGAAAAGTGGATCTCAGTTTACAAATCAAATTTCTATAGTTGTCCTTTATCCATTATGTTTGATGATTTAAGGGATGATGAGGAAGGAAAAGACCTGAAAAACATCATCATCATCATGGGGAAAGCATATTTTAAAGCTATGAAAAGACAGCAATTAAACACTGAACGTTTCAAAATGTTTTTGAAACATCAGTGGGTTCTTGAGAAAGATGTTAATAGAAATAAAGAACATAATATCATTTTTGAGCGTGGGTGGAATACTTTGAGTCAGGGTGAAGATTGGAGCTAAACAAAAATTAATAAATAAATAATGTCGATAAAGGTCAACTAAAAGGATGTAAATATGTCCTTTTTTGTCTGTATAATAGAATAGATAATTGTGTAAGCGAATGTGCCTAAGTGCATATCTATATGAATTTGTGTAGATATAGACATATGTATATACTGTATGTATATGTATCTATATATGAGATTGGTTGTATGTATATGAATATGAACTTAAACACTGTAAAGGAAATTTATCTCAATTGGTTTTATCTGGTTAAATAAATCAAAACAAAATGAATAAATAAAGGTATAGTCATTTATTTTTTATCTGTAGTGTTGTGATGATTAACATCATGCGTTTAGATGGGAAGACAGTATTTAATAATGCTTAAATATCTGCAGTAACCCAAGGCCCATCAAGGAGCACAGAAATTAGTCTTTCTGGAAACAGTGTCCGACAGTTCTTACCGAAACTGAAAGTGGATGTCATTTTCTAATGAGCACTCATTCCCACTATGCAAAGAGGTTGATGAAGAAAATTAATTATCTGGATTGCCAGACTTCAGATTGAATTGATCCAGCACCAAGGTCTCATGATAAATGGTGATTTGATCACACTGCAGCGTATGAAAAGTTCACATAGAGTACGATTGTTAATTGTAATTTTCACTGACTGATTAGATGTTTATTGGTGTGCTTGTTCACATTCCATGCTGGTTCATTTCAAAGAAGTTTTTGAAAAAAAGAAGAAAGATTAAAGAAAGAATAAAATAGAATAAAATATAAAAATATGCAGCTGTAATCTCATCTGGTCTGTATTTAAAAGTGATTGCCGATTGGTCTACCCTCATTGATGTAAGTGGGGTTGAAAAAATAGCAACACACCCAGAGCTCTCTGCATGGTCTCCCAACTGAAGATGAGAAGGAGGAACAAAAAGGAGAGTCGCGGCTTTCGCCTCTGCTGTGATAGCCATGACACCCGAGAGGACATCATGATTGAGGGCAAGAAGTCAAGAATGGCAGGACAGAACCGTAATTGGGACATTCACTGATAAAGAATGGCTGGCTAATCTCTGCATGCGACGTTGCACATTTGATTTCCTGTGTGGGAAACTGCGACCGCTGCTCCACAAAAGAACTAAACATCTGCGCGTGGCCATTCCACTGGAGAAGAGGGTTGTGGTGGCTATTTGGTACCTCACATCGGGCACAGACTTCATAACACCATCAATGTTGGTATTGGCAAATCAACAGTGTCCAATTGTGTTTGGGAGGTTTGTCGCGCTATACGCGCACTTCAACACCAATTCATTAGTCTTCCTCGAGGGGACAGACTGCAAGAGATTGTGGATGGCTTCGAGGGGTTGGGGTTCCCCCAATGCGCGGGAGCAATAGATGGTTCTCATATCCCCATCACTGCCTCCTCCAACAACACAAAGGATTACTTCAATTGCAAAGGAAGTCATTCCATCATTTTACAATCTGTAAGCTGTTCCTTTTTCTTCCATCAACAGATTCACCAACATCAACGTCGGATGGGCTGGCAGCGTGCACGACGCAAGAGTGACAACCTCTTCCCACCGATGAGGCATACTCTTGTAATGTTCTACAGATGGCCTGCTCATATGTTTGTAGTCCTATGCATTAACTGGGGATGAATCTAATTATTAACGCCAAGACTGATTTTGTTTTTCACTTTTTTCCATTTAAGACACACGGTGAAATTGGAGGCATGAATGTGCCCATCATGCTCTTGGCAGAATCTGCATACCCTCTCTCTTGAGCTGGCTGATGAAGGGATACCCTGACAATGGACGTCTTACAAGAGAACAGAGGCAGTTCAACTACAGACTGAGTCGTCCACGCATGACTGTTGAATGTGCTTTTGGAAGGCTCAAGGGGAGATATTGCTGGTGTCTGCTGAAGAAGATGGAAGTCAGCATCTCCAGTGTCCCCACCATTGTCAGCAGCTGCTGTGTCTTGCACAACTCGGTCGCGTCACAAAGAGAACATTCAAATGGTGAACACATCAATGCATCAATAATGATAATAAAATATAACATTCTAAAATGGGCCATTCTGCATGAGTACTTTTTTCTTTTTGTACTTTTAGTACATTAAGATGCTCACACTTTTAATTGAATAACATTTTAAATGCAGGACTTTTACTTGTAAAAGTATTTCTACACTGTGCCATTATTACTTTTAAGATCAGAGTACCACTTCCACCACCGAGACCACCGGGAAGCTGTAAGGCTACATTTGCTGAAGTAATACTAAATAATCATGTTTGTGGAGGGTAGGTTCGAAATGCAACAGGTGATATGAGCACTTTCATTCGCTCTGTTGTTTAGTTTTATGTTGGAAACCTCGGAAGAAATGTGCATACAAAGAAAGGTTTTTTGAGCATTTTTATCAGAAATGCTGTAGAGCACACATACAAAAATGATTTACTAAATAAGAATAAATTGTTAAACAGTAACAG